>JBAKBP010035056.1:0-19968 GCA_037953745.1 Lithodes maja | reverse complement strand
GGTGTAATCTTAAGCTTGATGGATATCTAGGGAGCAAACTAAAAACCTCCCCTTAATGTCCTACAGAGTGTATACACAAAAATAATTACACGACCAAACCCTGGCAACATGTGTGAGCAGCAGCAGCAGCAGCAGCAGCAGTAGTAGCAGTAGCAGCAGCAGTAGTAGTAGCTAAGCATCACCTTCCCCGAAACTCACACCACCAACAACGATTTAAAGGGGGCATTATATCTTTCTCTCCTTCTCTCTCTTTCGCTGGCTTGTATCCATTCGGCCCCATTCAGCCAACTGTTTTAAGACGTTCATCCCCATCCAGGTGTCTTCGTCCTGGCGAGCGATAGCGAGCCAGGATTATATGGAGAAATCCGGCTTCGCCGGAGAAATTTTTCTAAAAATGTACAAATTTAGCTTGCTGTCAAAACAAAAAATATATATATGCTGGCTCGCTAACGCTCACCAGGAAAATATTGACACCTGGAAGGGGGTAAACGTCTTAAAACAGTAGGCTGAATGGGGCCAAATGGATACAAGCCAAAGAGAGAGGGAGAGAAAGAGAAAACAAGCGAAGTGGGCTCCCTTAATGAGAAAATTGCAGCCAGCACTTCCCAGCCTATTTACTTATTCCGAGGGAGTCTTCACATACTGGTGTGAAGTACATAACTACATACGCTGAATAGTAAATATAATAAACACGAATAGTAGATTTGATATAATACTCTCAATTATTTGATCAAACTCTATAGTTAACATAATAGATTATAAACACAGTAATAGACACAATGCATAATATATCCCACTACTCAATAGAATATGGTCGGAATTATTATGTTTTTTTACACCAACCAACTTCACATCTAAACTCAATTAATGAAATCAACAAATACATGTGGCACTCCGAGGACTCGAACCTAGGATACTCACATCAAAATTCCGCGCACTATGCAAAATGGACATAACTAACTCGAACAATAGACCGAATGTTCAGTAAAAAATAGTGTAAAAGGAATTATGGTCAAGGGCAGGGCTGTTGAGGGCCATGTTGGGAGTCTGGGGTCCTCTCAAACATGGCCCGAGAAAGAGAGTAGCGTAACACACAGATGCAGTCACTTGGGCTCAGCTGTTGTTGTTGTTGTTGTTGTTGGTAGTGGTGGTGGTGGTGTTGTGTTGTTGTTGTTGTTGTTGTTGTTGGTGGTGGTAGTGTTGTTGTCGTTCCCCAAGCTGCCTGGCCGAACAGCCCCAAGGCCCCGAGCAATTCCAAGGCCATAACCGAGTGCCCCCACAGAACCCTCCCCGCCGACCACAATAAAGCCTGGGTGACCGAAGCCACTCCATGGCGGGGAGCTGAGGAGGGTGCGGAAACGCCCGGGAAACCAAAGCCCCAGTTGTTGTTGCTGTTGGTAGTGGTGGTGGTGATGTTGTTGTTGTTGTTGTTGGCAGTGTTGTTGTTGCTGTTGGTTGTGGTGGTAGTGGTGCTGCTGTTATTATTGTTGTTGTTGGTAGTGGTGGTGGTGGTGGTGGTGGTGGTGGTGGTGGTGGTGGTGTTGTTGGTGGTGGTGTTGTTGTTGGTGGTGCTGCTATTGTTCTTGCTGTTGTTGTCTTTACTCTGTTGTGGTTGTTGATGATTCTCTTATGTTTGTAACTGCTCTGTGATTGTGACTGTTTTCGTTTTCATTCTCCTTCGACCTTATTCGTCTAGTGTTTGTTGTTCTTCTTATCCTTACTCTTGTTCTTGTGTCTGTTATTCGTCTTCTTCTATGTAACTGTCTTGATAGCGTAGTGCATAAGTGCGCGGAATTTCGATGCGAGTATCCTAGGTTCGAGTCCTTGGAGTGCCACATGTATTTGTTGATTTCATTAATTGAGTTTAGAGGTGAAGTTGGTTGGTGGAAAACACATAACGGATACACCACACACATAGTCAAAGGCAGGGATGCTGAATCTTGAGATCTCACAAATATGGCCCGACAAAGAGAGCAGCGTAACAGAGACATGCATTGAGTTGGAATCAGTTGTTGTTGTTGCTGTTGTTGGCGGTCGTGGTGTTGTTGTTCTTATCTTTATTGTTGTTTCTCCTGTTTCTCATAGCCATGTAATTGTTGTATGATTGTCCATGTTATTGTTCTCCTTCGTCCTTTTTTTCTAATTGCTCTCGCTATTATCCTTACCCTTACTTCTTGTTCTTCTATAGACATACATGGTGAAGGGCCGGGATGTTGAGGCCATGTTGGGAGGCTGGGAAGCTCACAAACAAGGTCCGACAAAGACAGTGTGGCGTAACTGAGAGATGCATTCAGTTCGGGTACCGACGCCTCATGTGGTGGCTTTGGATCACACCTTCTAGTTGTTGGTAGTGTTCAGTGTCTTGTTAATATTGTTGTATGATTTTTGTTTATCGTTCTCTTTATTCTCCTTTTGATCCTTACTCTTGCTCTTCTATCTATCTATTGCCAGACGCCTTACTCCCGTTAATGAGGGTGGCCATATACAAAATACCCCTAAGCGGACCTATCCCCTGTAAGAGAGACAAACCATGCCAGTCTACTGCAGGACTTACAGGATTGACACTCAATTTAGGGTCAGTCCGACTCCGAGGCCGTCTATGTATCTTATTCGCACTATTTTTCTAGTGGTGTGCGGCTAATCCATCCACTAACCTGCTTCACCCTTAGGTAAGCAGTACGGATTTGTATAAGGATTACTCCCCTAGAGAGGCTGCCGAAGGTCATCCACCAGGATTTTTAAAAGGTTGTCTACACTAGATAAGTTACCAACCAAGGCTAACGAGTCCCATCCACTTTGTTTTTTAATGTTTTTGTAGTTCTATATCCACTGGTGGTCAAGGGCGGGGATGTTTAGTCTATATTGGGAGTCTTGGGACGTCACGAACATGGCCCGATAAAGAGTGTGTGGGGTAACGAGTATTGCATGGAGTTGGGATCCGTTGACGATGTGGTGGCGGCTTTGGATCACACCTTGTAGTTTGTGTTGTTGTTGTTCTTGTTATTGGCTTAATCACTCAAATCTGACCTTTCTTTTAGTTTTGGCTTAATATTACTTATTTTCTTCCCGTATTTTGCCTACTATTATTTCCGCTTTTGTTTGTCTTACATCTTCTTACTCCAACGTCATCCGTCAACCCCCCCCCCCTCTCTCTCTCTCTCTCTCTCTCTCCCTGTTGTTTTGTCCAAGTCCTCCCTATCAGTACTTCTAACGCATATCTTTCCATTCCCTTGCTCTCTCGCAAGTTCGACCTATCTACCAACATATTTATATCGAAGGGGGTATTTTATAAAGCTTGCTGGAGGGCTTGGGAAGAAACTAAACGTAATCAATGAATACATGACTTAAATATATACAAACATATAACAATTTCGCCTTTAATACATTACATGCTCCCTCTCTCCGCTTCTTAAGGGGAGATTTCCACTTGAGGGATTTTTTTCTGGACACCTTTCTCTCTCATGTTTAGCCCCATTGCTTTTTAGATTTTAAGACGCTCGCCCACTTTAGTTTGGCGGTTTTAAGAACTTTCGCCCCATTTCTGTCAATTTTAAGAACTTTCGTCCCATTTAAGTGTCGTTTTTTTCCTGGCGAGCGATAGCGAGCCTGTAATTTGAGAGGAACCGGCCTTTGGCCGGGAAATTTTTCTACCAAAAAATGTACAAATTTATCTTGAAAGGGGGTCTAGGGGGTGTAATTTAAAGCTTGATGGAGTTCTAGGGAAGAAACTAAATACCTCCCCTTAAACATCCTCCTCACTGTCCCCAGGTTTCATCCTTTTAATATCTTTCCCATCACCCTTTACTGTTGATTTACCGTAATATTATCCTTACATTATACAGCACACTACACATTATACTACACACTACACATTATACTACACACTACACATTATACAGCACACTACACATTATACAGCACACTACACATTATACAGCACACTACACATTATACTACACACTACACATTATACAGCACACTACACATTATACAGCACACTACACATTATACTACACACTACACATTATACAGCACACTACACATTATACTACACACTACACATTATACAGCACACTACACATTATACTACACACTACACATTATACAGCACACTACACATTATACAGCACACTACACATTATACAGCACACTACACATTATACTACACACTACACATTATACAGCACACTACACATTATACAGCACACTACACATTACACATTATACTACACACTACACATTATACAGCACACTACACATTATACTACACATTACACATTATACTACACATTACACATTATACTACACACTACACATTATACTACACACTACACATTATACTACACATTACACATTATACTACACATTACACATTATACTACACACTACACATTATACTACACATTACACTACACATTACACATTATACTACACATTACACATTATACTACACACTACACATTATACTACACACTACACATTATACTACACATTACACATTTTACTACACATTACACATTATACTACACATTACACATTATACTACACATTACACATTATACTACACATTACACATTATACTACACACTACACATTACACATTATACTACACATTACACATTATACTACACACTACACATTATACTACACACTACACATTATACTACACATTACACATTATACTACACATTACACATTATACTACACACTACACATTATACTACACACTACACATTATACTACACATTACACATTATACTACACATTACACATTATACTACACATTACACATTATACTACACACTACACATTATACTACACATTACACATTATACTACACATTACACATTATACTACACACTATACCATAAATGCCCCCTCACCCGACCGACCATCCCCTGACGACCCCACACAATTACCTGGACCTCGGCCTGTTACTCTTTCTATTAATTTCTGCAACATTCGCGGACTTTCCTCTAACTTTCACTCTGTTGAGCACCATCTCTCCTCCTACAAACCTGATCTTCTCTTCCTCACCGAAACCCAGGTGTCTGTAGCAACATCCAGCAACCCCTTTTCTGTATCCTCCTACTTTCTCTATCCTAGTTTCAAAGCCAATGGCGGATGTTGTGCATATGTGCACAACAAACTCACTTGCTCTCGTGTTCCCGATTTCGACTCCTCTGAATTCTCAACTTTATGGCTCAAACTTTCCTGTCATTCTCTTACTAAATATTTCTGTGCTGTCTATCTTTCCCCTAACTCTACCAACTTTCCTAAATTCTTTGACTATCTAAACTCTACAGTGGAACACATTCTATCCATTTCTCCTTTCTCAGAAATCTCCATCTTAGGAGATTTCAACGTTCACCACCGCCAATGGCTCTCCTCTCACACTACTGATCCACCTGGTGAACAAGCCTACGTCTTTTCTATCCTAAATGACCTAGAGCAGTTAGTTCAGCAACCCACCCGTATCCCGGATCGCATCGGAGATCGGCCCAACATTCTTGACCTGTTTCTAACTTCTAACCCTTCTTCTTATACTGTCGATCTTTTCTCTCCTTTGGGCTCCTCCGACCATAAACTTATCTCTGTCACCTGTCCTATCTCTCCAGTACAGCCACCCGATCCTCCTAGCCGGCGGCGCTTGTGGCACTTTGGCGCTGCCGACTGGGAGGCTCTTCGGCAGTACTTCTTTGATTTCCCATGGAATGATTTCTGCTTCCATGGCCGAGGACCCTCGGAGAGTGCTGAACGCATTACCGAGGTAATCCTATCGGGCATGGAAGCATACATTCCATTCTCTTTCTCTCAGACTAATGCTAAAAAATCTTGGTTTACTCACGCCTGTTCTACTGCTGTCCGCAATAAGGAGGAAGCATTCAAACGGTACCGACGCCTTAAAACTCAAGACTCTCATTCTTCATATGTTTCTGCCCGGAATCAAGCCAAATCTGTTCTTCGACTTGCCAAACACTCTTTCATCAATAATAAATGCACTGAACTATCCAACTCTAGCTCTTCCCAAGCTTTCTGGCATCTAGCCAAAAACCTCTCCAACAATTTCTCTTCCTCGTCTTTCCCTCCCCTTTCCCACTCTGATGGCACAACCATCACTTCTTCCTCTGACAAAGCTAAACTCTTCACTCAAACTTTTGCTAGAAACTCCACCTTGGATGATTCCGGTGCTATTCCTCCCTCTCCGCCCTCCTCTCTCTTACTTATGCCTAATATCCTAATCTCTTCTAAAGATGTACTTTCTACCCTCTCTGGGCTTAACACTAATAAGGCGTACGGTCCGGACGGTGTTCCTCCTGTTGTTCTCAAAAACTGTGCTTCCGTGCTGACTCCCTGCCTAGGCAAACTCTTTCGTCTCTGTCTATCCTCTAACGTCTTCCCTTCATGCTGGAAGTTTGCTCACATTCAACCTGTCCCAAAGAAGGGTGACCGCTCTCAACCCTCCAACTATCGTCCAATTGCTCTAATCTCTTGTCTTTCTAAAGTTTTTGAAACTATTCTTGCTTCCAAATTTCTTAAGCATTTCTCTTCTCATAATCTGCTCTCAGATCGCCAGTATGGCTTCCTTAACCCGGCAAGCGCGATAGGCCTCACGGAAGGCTTCCTATAGGGAACGCGATAGGCCTCACGGAAGCAAGACCATAAAAAAAGCTTTCCAAAAAAAAAAAGGGCCTATCAAAACAAAGGAATTTGTCTCTAGGTGAGATAATTCCCCTCCAGTACTCATCCATGTAAATCTCACCCACCCCCCTCCCCTCCTTCCCCACCTTATTCCCCCCTCCCTCCCCTCCTCAATTATCACCTATTTTCCCTCTTATTATCATCATTTATCGGTTATTTTTCTCTCCCGCGATAATGTAGCACAAGTGGGTTGCAGAAAAGATCGATATATAACACCCAGACACCAGCCCACACCGCCCCGCTCGTCTCAGTTACCTCACAGACAGCGAGAGAGGAGGGTTGCCTGTAGCTCTCTCTCGCCTGACATTACGACCGGGTGGCCAATATCTTCGTTTTTCACCACCCAAATGCTTTTCCCACTTATTTTAGCACTCTTGAAGGTTCATATATACATCATATATGTAAAATAAAAGCATACCGAAAACAAATAATGGTCTATATTGTAAATATAACGAATTCTGTCAGAATCCAAGGCTAGAAATGCACAAATAACTACCCTAGCCCCTAGGTCTATTTAGCGCTTACCGGGTTAAGGGTCGCTCTACTGGTGATCTTCTTTCATATCTTACTAACTCTTGGTCATCCTCCTTTCGGGACTTCGGTGAGACTTTTTCTATTGCACTAGACATATCGAAAGCCTTCGATAGAGTCTGGCATAAATCTTTAATTTCTAAACTACCCTCCTTCGGTTTCTATCCCTCCATCTGTGCCTTTGTCTCTAATTTCCTTTCCGGCCGTTCCATAGCTGCGGTTGTGGACGGCCATTGTTCACTTCCTCACCCTATAAACTCCGGTGTTCCTCAGGGCTCTGTCCTATCTCCTATTCTCTTTCTAATTTTTATAAATGATCTCCTTAACTGTACCTTAATTCCCATCCATTCATACGCAGACGACTCAACCTTACACTACTCCATTAGTTTTTCAGAACGCCCCAGCCAGCAATCCCTCAACGACAAACGTAATGAAGCCATAGAACTCTTAAATTCTGATCTAAATACTATTTCCAATTGGGGCAGAGAAAACCTTGTTAACTTTAATGCTTCCAAAACCCAATTTCTCCATCTATCTACCCGTCAGGATCTCCCAGCGGACTATCCCTTATTCTTCAACAATACAAAAATCAACCCTTCATCTTCTCTCAATATTCTTGGTGTCTCTTTTTCTTCTGCTCTCATTTGGAAGGACCATATTACCAGTCTTGCTAAGGCAGCCTCCCAGAAGCTGAGTGTGCTCAACTGCCTTAGGGGGTTCTTTTCCCCTGCACAGCTTCTTGCTCTGTACAGGGGCATAGTGCGCCCTTGTATTGAGTATTGTTCACATGTGTGGGGAGGTTCCTCTCACACCGCTCTCCTAGACAAAGTCGAAAGGAAGGCCTTTCGTATCATTAACTCCCGTCCACTCACCAACTCTCTGCAATCTCTCTGTCTCCGCCGCAATGTTGCATCTCTCTCGCTATTCTATCGCTACTATAATAATCAGTGTTCCTCAGAGCTATCCCAGTGCATACCACCTCCTTTACGTAGGGCACGTGGTACCCGTCTTGCAACTCAATCCCACCCCTACTCTGTGCAACTCTCCAACCCAAGAGTGAAACGTTACTCTCAAACTTTCTTCTACTCAACATCTGAGCTCTGGAACTCTCTCCCAGAATCAGTCTTTCCCTCTTCCTATGACTTAAATTGCTTCAAACTCCGTGTGTCCAGGCATTTTGGCTCGAACGTCCCTTGATTTTGGCCCTGTCACTCTTTCAACTATGGGGGAGGCACTCGCTATAGGCAGTTATGCCTTTTGCCTCCCTCAATCACATAGGAAAAAAAAAAAACAACAACTACACATTACACATTATACTACACATTACACATTATACTACACATTACACATTATACTACACACTACACATTATACTACACACTACACATTATACTACACACTACACATTATACTACACACTACACATTATACTACACACTACACATTATACTACACACTACACATTATACTACACATTACACATTATACTACACATTACACATTATACTACACATTACACATTATACTACACACTACACATTATACTACACATTACACATTATACTACACATTACACTACACACTACACATTATACTACACATTACACATTATACTACACATTATACTACACATTACACATTATACTACACATTACACATTATACTACACACTACACATTATACTACACACTACACATTATACTACACACTACACATTATACTACACATTACACATTATACTACACATTACACATTATACTACACACTACACATTATACTACACATTATACTACACACTACACATTACACATTATACTACACATTACACATTATACTACACACTACACATTATACTACACATTACACATTATACTACACATTACACATTATACTACACACTACACATTACACATTATACTACACATTACACATTATACTACACACTACACATTATACTACACACTACACATTATACTACACACTACACATTATACTACACACTACACACTACACATTATACTACACACTACACACTATACTACACACTACACATTATACTACACATTACACATTATACTACACACTACACATTATACTACACACTACACATTATACTACACACTACACATTATATTACACATTATACTACACACTACACATTATACTACACACTACACTACACACTACACATTACACATTATACTACACATTACACATTATACTACACACTACACATTATACTACACACTACACATTATACTACACACTACACATTACACATTATACTACACACTACACATTATACTACACACTACACATTATACTACACACTACACATTATATTACACATTATACTACACACTACACACTACACATTACACATTATACTACACATCCTCATCATGTCCCTGGCTACCTCATTCTCCACGATCTTTTCCCACACTTTTAATCTTCTTTGTTTTTTACTGTTAAGGGGGGTGACCTGTTTTTGTTCTGTCCTTTTCTATCTTTCACTGGCTTGTATCCATTTGGCCCCATTCAGCCTACGGTTTTAACACGTTTATCCCCATCCAGGTGTCAATTTTTTACTGGTGAGCGGTAGCGAGCCAGCATATGTTTTATTTTTGTTTGACAGCAGGCTAAATTTATACATTTTTCGGTAGAAAAATTTCTCCGGCGAAGCCGGATTTCTTCATATTATAATGCTGGCTCGCTATCGCTCGCCAGGAAGAAATTGATACCTAGATGGAGATAACCGTCTTAAAATAGTTGGCTGAATGGGGCCGAATGGATACAAGCCAGAGAAAGAGAGAAAAGGACAGAAATAACAAAAAGCAGGTCACCCCCCTTAAGCGTTTATTCCGCTCCACGATGCCCTGATTACGTTTCACAGGCGCCTCTTCCATAACACTTGATATAAATGGGCTTCTTTTTCCTCCTAGTCAATTCCTAACCATATTAATCCTCCACCCTTACAGCTGCATTTTAATTTCTCATCTCATCTCACTCTCTCTCTCTCTTCCTTAACCCCTTCTGTACCGCAACGTCTTTTAAACTATATTCTGGCTACTACTAGACGATTGTATTCACTTTAAAGGGGCCTCCAGCAATTAACAGGCTGTGAACTATCCCACTTAACCCTTTTTACTACCACAGATCCTTCTTGAACTGCATAAAATCGTCTTAAGGGGAGGTTTTTAGTTTGGTCTCTAGATATCCATCAAGCTTAAGATTACACCCCCTTGAGCCCCTTTCAAGATAAATTTGTACATTTTTCGGTAGAAAAATGTCCCGGCTGAAAGCCGGTTCCTCTTAAATTACAGGCTCGCTATCGCTCGCCAGGATAAAATCGACACCTAAATGGCACGAAAGGTCTAAAAATTGACAAAAATGTGTCGAAGGTTCTTAAAATCGTCAAAATAATGGGGCGAACGTCTTAAAATTAGAAAAACAATGGGGCTAACCATGAGGGAGAAAGGAGTCAAGAAAAAAAATCCCTCAAGTGGAAATCTCCCCTTAATATACCTGGAAAATAATGAAAAAGACGTCGCCGGTACAGAAGGGGTTAACACCAACAATTGTATTACTCCACCCTCACATCTCTCTCTCTCTCTCTCCTTAACCCCCCCCCCCCCCCCCTCTCCCATGATGAGAGGCGGACCAGCTCCCGGGATTGGTGATGTGCGGGGTGACGATGTATCCCACGTAGAACCAACAAGTAATTAGGCGAGGCGTGGGAAACAACAGCGTGGGATCCTCGCCTTGTCCTATTCAGCCTCACCAATCCCTTACCTCACATTTATACTGGGTTCACCACAATCACCACTGATATTGGAAGTTCAGGTTAAGGGGGGCCACCTGCCTTTTTCTTACTTTCTCTCCTTTTCTCGGGACTGTTTTAAAGCTGTTTTAAGACGTTTATCCCCATCCAGGTGTCGATTTTTTTTCCTGGCGAGCGATAGCGAGCCAGCATTGTATGGAAAAATCCGGCTTCGCCTGAGACATTTTTCTATAGAAAATTTACAAATTTAGCTTGCTGTAAAACAAAAATATATACATGCTGGCTCGCTACCGCTCGCCAGGAAAATATTGACACCTGGATGGGGGTAAACGTCTTAAAACAGTAGACTGAATGGGGCGGAATGGATACAAGCCAAAGAGAGAGGGAGAGAAAGAAAAACAAAAACGAGGTGGGCTCCCTTAAAAAATATATAAATAATAAAAAATACGCATACAAATAACAAATATATACGGCAAACATACACAAATATATACGGCAAACATACACAAACATAACAAATATACACAAACATACACAAATATACACAAACATACACAAATATATACGGCAAACATACACAAATATACACAAACATACACACATTACAAATAATCTTACAGTATCGAATACCGGTATTGTGAATATTCAAAGGAAGGTTTCTAAATCAACACTTTATTCAACATCTGATATACTTATTTGCAACATACAATGCCACCTGTAATATGACACTGGACCAACTTAACAACGCTCAAGATATAACGCCTAAATGTACAGTACGGGTTATGGCGAAGCATGGTAGTTGGACAGGACTGGTATCTTGCATAAGTTGGGCTACCGGTATTTCAGGGTTGGGTTCGAATATATTTGGTTAGGGAAAAGTACAATCGGGGGTATTAAGTGTTGTCATAGATTCCAGTGGCTTTCGCTCAACAAGTGTTATTGGTATCTTTATAGTTACTGGGAAAAGCGCTTATCCCTCAGAGTATTGGTCAGTATCCGAAACTTTGTGAAATATCTGACAACACTTATTAACCTCGACTGTACATTAGGCTTAGGTTAGATAGCCTGTCCTATTGGGCTGTGTGGAGGCAATATATGAATAAAGTAAAAACAGAGATAGAGTACCAACATTTGCTCAATATAATATGCTTTGTGTGTGTAAAGTCAAGAGAGACTAGGCATGCAGTAAGTTTACAACACACACACACACAAAGCTAGGCCGCGGGACTCCACTCCTCAAGACACGATAGTTGGTGATCTCCCAAGGTCGCTCCGTCAAAACCCTGTTGCCGTCCTCTCCCTCACTCACTCTGTTCTCTCTCTCTCACTCTGCCTCTCTCTCATACACACACGAATTAACACATACATCCACTCATTAACTGCCACACACACACACACACACACACACATATTCACTCACTCACTCACACACACATTATTCAGACATTGCCATGCTTTACACATACTAAGCTCGAAAGTGTATTAAAACAAAATCGGCGAACTACTGTCTGCGACTGTACTGTATAGTGTGCAACCTGGATAGGCCTAATTTGTTTTATCTCAGCCCTTAAATTTCCTAACCGAGAATACGAGACTCCAAGTTAACCACTTAGAATATACGATAGGACGGACTCTCTCTCTCTCTCTCTCTCTCTCTCTCTCTCTCTCTCTCTCTCTCTCTCTCTCTCTCTCATAGTTGTACCACTATATAAAAGTATTGTGAGGCCACATCTGGAGTATGCTGTGCAGTTTTGGTCTCCCTACTTAACACCTTATTAGCGGGCTAGGCGGTTTATTTATATTATATTTATATAACAGAAAAATACGTGTAATGGTAGATGGCCTTTATTCTCAATTTCACTCAATAAATGCTGGTGTTCCCCAGGGATCAGTTTTGGCCCCAATTCTGTTCCTCATTCATATCAATGATCTCATAATTATCTACCACTCATAATCCAATACATGCCTACGCAGATGACTCAACACTCCACAGTTCCTTCACATTTACCAATTCTTTCACCCAACCCGATCTTATAAATTCAAAAATAAACACTGCAATTTCTCTGAACCAGGACCTTTCTAGAATTAATGGATGGGGACAAAAGAATCTAGTTTCCTTTAATGCACAGAAAACCAAGTACATTCAATTTTCTAACCGACAGAATCTCACTGACTCCCATATATTTTTTAATGATGTAAATATTCCTACTTCCCCTAGTATTGACATTCTCGGTGTAACATTAACTACTAACTTGAGCTGGACACATTATGTTAGAAGCATTGCTAAGAATGCCTCAGGGATCTGCCTTGCTTGGGCCAATCGGCTTTCTGCAGACTCCCATTTTCTTATGTTCTTATGTAAAAAACTGGGACTCCTGTACAGAGTTCGAGAATTCTTCACTGACGAGCAGTTGGCCGTGATATATAAAAGTCATGTGCGTTCTCAGATGGATTACTGTTCACCTCTGTGGGGTGGAAGTGGAGTGGTTGCATTGAGGCAGTTGGACAAAATTCAAAATAAAGCTATTAGATTAATCAATAACCCTGCAATCACACAGGACCTTCCTACATTATCCATACGAAGAAACGTTGCATCCCTTGCATTATTCTACAGATATTTTCACAGCAATTGTTCCGAGGAACTTGCTTCAATTGTGCCGCCTCTCCACATCTTTCCCCGTAGAACTAGGGCAGCTGAGAGCGCCCATGAATTTACACTTTCTCCTCCACAATGCAGAACTTCTGCTTATCAGAATTCATTTATCCCCAGAGCTACTACTCTTTGGAATTCACTTCCCTCGAATTGCTTTCCACAAACTTACAATCTACAAATGTTTAAATCCAGTTGTTACAAACATTTTATGAATAGAGGATGCCTTTAGGCACATGGACCTTTTTGTTTTATCTGTGTTTTTCCCTCCTCCGTTCATTGTCTCTTTAAAAAAAAAAAAAAAAAATGTACCGCCCAGCGGGGTGTTTTTAGCCAAAATAGGGCTGTTTACGTGATCATTTTCATGCCTAAATAAGACCCAGAGCGTAAAACAAGTATCTATCCCTGAAAGGGCATAAACAGAGCTTTCCAATGACACCATAACGATCCTTTATGATGGCTAGTTTTCTTGCAACAACCGCGCAACGCGAGTGCAAAAAGCATGTAATTCGGCACTTTCCCCATACAATTCCGTATATAGTGAGTGAGAGAGGGAGGGAGGTGGGATTCGTGTCAGTAGGTTCGCCGCGGTGGTCTGGAGCAGTCATACGCTCGCTACTCTCCTGCCACCACTTGTCTCTCTCTCTCAGCAACATTACGTGCTGAAATTGCCACACGACCTATGTCGAGCGCCGCCAGATAGTCCAGATTTATTATACTCGACTTATGTTGCGCGCCGACACTTAGGGGTTAATAAAAGACAGAGAAACTAGAATCCGTTCAGCGTAGAGCAACAAAGTTAATCCCTTCCCTTAGAAATAAGCCATACAATGAGAGATTAAGAGAACTCGACCTGTTTTCGCTTAAGAAACGGAGAATAAGGGGACAGCTGATAGAGTGTTTTAAGATACTAAAAGGCTTTAGTAACGTAAATTCTAATAATCTATTTAAGATAGCCAAAGAAGGTTCCACAAGAGGAAACAAATTAAAACTAACAGGCAGGAAAGCGAACCTAGACATAACTAAAAATGTCTTCACCCACAGTATTATTAATGAGTGGAATAAGCTCCCTAATGAAGTTATTGACAGTGACTCGATATACACATTTAAAAAAAGGTTAGACACATATCACAGAAAAGTTGGTCTGCAGTAAAAGCTGATCACTGATAAGAGAACCTGGCGGAAATGAAAACGTTTTCAGTTGAAAATAAAATAAAATAAAAAAAGTGAAGGTGTGCAAGCCTTTTCCTTTCCATTTCTAACTATACTATAAATTCCTTCAGGCGATTTCCAAGCCCTGCAAGGTTATTCACTTCTAACTATTTTCATGTACGGCATATTGCCGGAGGGAGCGGAGGGTGGGGAGAGAGCCTTCATCTTTGCTATCCTTTCCTTCCACTTTCTCTTAGGGTTGCTATCTCTATTAGGATTAAGTCCTGGTCACCTCGCAGGGATCGTAAGATCTGTGTGGCCAGTGTATCTATGTAAATCTATGTAAATCTATCTCTCTCTCTCACACACACAGGTTAGATCAATATAGATAAGGCTACGGAGACAAAACTTAAACATGATCAAGCAAAGGTGATTGTCATGCCAGATAAAATTTACTTGAGCTCATCATCTCAAACCCCTTACTCGTTCTAAAACAGGAAATACTTCATCAACCACCCGAAGACATTTTTTATCATAGCCAAGCTTTGTGCATTAAGAAGTAGGCAAAGTTAGGTTTCTCTAAATAAAAGTTAAGGGGCGATTTCCACTTGAGGGATTTTTTTTTTCTTGACTCCTTTCTCCCTCATGGTTAGCCCCATGGATTTTCTAATTTTAAGACGTTCGCCCCATTATTTTGACGATTTTAAGAACCTTCGACCCATTTCTGTCAATTTTTAGACCTTTCGTGCCATTTAGGTGTCGATTTTATCCTGGCGAGCGATAGCGAGCCTGTAATTTAAGAGGAACCGGCTTTCAGCCGGACATGTACAAATGTATCTTGAAAAGGGCTCAAAGGGGTGTAATCTTAAGCTTGATGGATATCTAGAGACCAAACTAAAAACCTCCCCTTAATGAGATGACACAAGGTTTGGTTAATATCAGTGTCATCACATATGCAAGTGCCCCATCTGTTGGATGCTAAAAAGGCCTCCGAGACAATATTAATGCCTGCATATGTGTTGTATTGTAGCTACCTGCAGACTCATTTATTCAGTCTAGGAAGGACCTCTACGTACACAATTATACAGAATTAAATCTCTGAACTCCGCCATGTTCTTTAGTTGAATAAAATCGTCTAGAAGTAGCAGAAAGAAACACATATTTGCGACATTTGACTGAAAGGGTTAAATTGAAGTATTTAGTAGTCTCTAGTTCCCACATATCCAAATGCCCTATCTTCGTTGGTTAAAAAACCTTCCGAAGCAATACAAGTCTAACAGGAACTGTAGTTAGGTGTTAACTATAAACACGCCAGGAAAACCCGTCAGGGATTCTACGAAATATCACTTCCACCTACTTAAAAATAATAAATATATAAATATATATATATACTTGAGAGAGAGAGAGAGAGAGAGAGAGAGAGAGAGAGAGAGAGAGAGAGAGAGAGAGAGAGAGAGAGAGAGAGAGGAGAGAGAGAGAGAGAGAGAGAGAGATGGGTGTGTGCGGGGGGGGGGGGCATATTATACTAAGGCAATAAATCAATACCGTGCATTCGCATCAATAAGCATTAATACAAAACACTAGTATTAACAATACCGTAATTATATAGCCTAATATTTGTTAGCAATATATTGATAATCATATAAAGTATAACGATGATAGTAGTAATAACGGTAATAAGACTACCGGGAATATTATGTATTATTATTATTATTATTTTTATTATTATTATTATTATTTTTATTATTATTATTATTATTTTTATTATTAGTATTATTATTATTTTTATTATTAGTATTATTATTATTATTATTATTATTATTATTATTATTATTATTTTTATTTTTATTATTTTTATTTTTATTATTATTATTTTTATTATTATTATTATTTTTATTATTAGTATTATTATTATATTGTAACCATCTATTCTATTCTACCGTATATAATCAGGCCCAATCCCCACTTTCCCCATTGTTTTCCCCCGCTTTTCCTTGTTGTAACACTAACCACAAATATAATTATATAATAGTATCGATAACAGACCAACGTCAGTGTGTCGTCGTCACTACTGATAAGGTAAACAAACCCTTCCTTCACGTTCTTATCTCTCACGGTCATTGTAGTCTGTTCATTGTGACGAGTCTACAACAACCCAACTCTCACATTGCCATTACTTGAAAACGACTTTAGCAATCGAGCTGATATTCATGCATAATTATATATACATAAGACGGCACCGATACTTAAAATACAAAAATACTTCTGAAACTGCACAAAATCGCCTAGATATCGCTAGAATTGCATTAAAGAGACGTTGCCGGTACAGAAGGGGTTAAAACTCTGACAAGAGGTACCGATATATTATTATATTACACAGAGTACCATAGTGTGATTAACATACATTAATAAACTATATATAGGGAAGTTAAGGGGAGATTTCCACTTGAGGGATTTTTTTCTGGACCCCTTTCTCCCTCATGTTTAGCCCCATTGCTTTTGAGGTTTTAAGACGTTCGCCCTATTAGTTTTGACATTTTAAGACATTTTGCCCCATTTCTGTCAATTTTAAGACCTTTCGTGCCATTAAGGTGTCGTTTTTTTCCTGGCGAGCGATAGCGAGCCTGTAATTTAAGAGCAACCGGCCTCTGGCCGGAATTTTGTTCTACCGAAAAATGTAATTTTAAGCTTGATGAAAACGTAGGGAACAAACTAAATACCTCCCCTTAAATTCGCCTTCCTGTGACTCTTCTCTGTCAGCATCTTCCGATATTTCAACCAAACTAAAGACTGTCTTGGTGTTCATAACATATTCTGGTTGACTGCTGCAATCAAGCGACAGTCCTCAGATACCAGCTATTTTTATACCTACTTCAACTCCCAACTCTCCAGATCTGACCTTTCATCTCCCACTCTATCTAAACTCTTACTCTAAAATCTCTCTCTCCCCCCCCCCCCCCCCCCCCCAGCCATCGAAACGCTCTCCCACTGTGGGTAAAAAAACTCACTTCCAGTTGTATTCACTTCCGTATATCCAATGTCAGCTCCATCCTTGTTAAACTATATATATATATATATATATATATATATTCACGCCCCTAACACTCATTTATTTGTATCCTTTCTGTCAGCTCCCCTCATGATTACTGTAATTATCATCTACGTCTCACACCGACCTCCACTCCAATCTTATCTCTTATCTACCACTCTACTCTTATCTACCATTCTACTCTTTCATTCACTATCTCTCAGACTATCACTTCTTTCTTCGCTTTATCAGTTTTCCAATACGTGATATAACTCTCTCACTCCTGACCACCTCGCCGAGATCGTAAGGTTTGTGTGGTCAGTGTATCTATGTAAATATATGTTAACAATCTCTCTCTCTCTCTCTTTTTCAGGCGACGTCCTTGACCAATCCATCTTGACCCCCTTAGTGACTCCGCCCTAACCTACTTGACCCCCCCACACAAACACACACACACACACACAGTCAAGTCTACGGATCAAAACACTTAAACCCTCTGCAGACTCTACATCAAAGGCCTTTCATATCACACTCAACAAGCTTCGTTCACAAACAATATACAAAAGAGAGATAATAATACCGATAAACATGAAACACAACGAAACACAGGTAACACGCAAAAAATCAATCCAATTCAATAAAGGTAGACACATTACCTTTATCAAACTCAATAAAGGTAGACACATTACCTTTATCAAACTCAATAAAGGTAGACACATTACCTTTATCAAACTCAATAAATAACATGCTTAAGGGGAGATTTCCACTTGAAGGACTTTTTTCTTGACCCCTTTCTCCCTCATGGTTAGCCCCATTGCTTTTGAGATTTTAAGACGTTTGCCCCATTAGTTTGGTGATTTAAGAATTTCCGCCCCATTCTGTCAATTTTAAGACATTTCGTGCCATTTAGGTGTCGATTTTATCCTGGCGAGCGATAGCGAGCCTGTAATTTAAGAGTAATCGGCCTTCGGCCGGGACATTTTTCTACCGAAAAATGTAAAAATTTATCTTGAAAGGTGGTCAAGGGGGTGAAATTATAAGATTGGTGGAGGAGTAGGACACAAACTAGAAACCTCCCCTTAAAGGTGGTCAAGGGGGTGAAATTATAAGATTGCTGGAGGAGTAGGAAACAAATTAGAAACCTCCCCTTAAGGTAAAAGATCGTATTTGTATGTTATTGTAGACACATAACCTATATCTATCTACCTATATCTATCTACCTGTACACTGATACTTCAAAACACATCAATCATCAATAATATCCATTGCCATGTTCTGTAACTCTGCAACTACACAGTCAATTTTCGGTGTGAGCGTCCTGGGTTCGAATCCCCGGACTGCCACATATGTTTGTTAATTTAATTAATCGAGTTTAGGAGTAAAGTTGGTTGGTGGAGAGAACATAATAATAAAACGACACTGAAAGGGTAATTGTTAAATCATTGCCTTGTATACTTTTTTAATTATTTAAAACATCATTGAACGGATGACTGCTATAGCATTGTCTGTTGTGTATAAATATCAATAATTCAGCTGGACAGGGAGGTCAGAATGTGGCGTACTGGGAGTGAACCGAGTATAGAATGGGATGACGTAGCCATTCACAACCTTTGCAGAGTACGATATCGACGCACACCTGTTGCTAGGCAACAACAGTCCAGTCTGGCCACCCACACCTTACTGGCATTTAAACTCCGATCCACTCATGACCTTCCTCGGTTTGAAAAATACATGAACTAGTAGAGATGCACAGGTGGCATTCCAACACACACAACGCACTCACATATATACACACACACACACACACACACACACACACACACACACACACACACACACACACACACACACACACAGGGAAATTAGGGTTTATAGTTCAAATTGTATCTTTCGAAGTAATAAAATGGCCACAACAATGCTATTTCAAGGTCATTTGGTTGTGTTCCTTCTCATATCCATTCAAGTCTTCCAACAAAATTGCACCGGTTTGACACACACACACACACACACACACACACACACACACACACACACACACACACACACTCTCTCTCTCTGTCTGCCTTCGTGTCATCCCATACAGATTGCCGTGAAGATAATGTGCTAATAGGAGACCCAATAATG
>JBAKBP010035055.1:0-19968 GCA_037953745.1 Lithodes maja | reverse complement strand
AGCACTATACCAACATTAGCCACAGTGATGACTTGTGGGGCAGTGCTGTGGCGGGACTTTATTGTACTACAGTACGCTCCAACTACTGAAAGGCAACCCCGTCTTGAGTCGTTACAATGCCAGTAATGGAAACTGACGCTAAACCATTGTATGTATGTATGTATAACCATTTAAATTTAAATTAGAACTACTGTATATATTTGATTAGTAAAGATATGAGGTAAACAAAGGCTATTGAAAATTATACATTTGCTTTCACTTACCGCTACTATATCATCAGTGTTTTAGGTGAAAAAAAGACGAATCATTATAGTTATAAACAAATTCCTTTCATTTATGTACAGTATGTATATGACTCCTCTTCACAATTGTAATTTGTCCTGTTTAAATATCACTAGAGTAAATAGAAATATATTTGTTATATTTTCCTACAACAGGTTGTGCAGCAGTTTGTCAAGAGTTTTGATGAGGTTCCCCCAGTGTGGAGACCCTATTAACCCCTACAGTACCGTACATCACTCCAAGCTGTTATTTTACCAACCTTCAGAAGTCCAGCACCCCCTGGCCCGGACACCACCTCTACAGCTACTACAGCCACCACAGCTATGGACCTACTATAACTGGACCAAGTGCCGACCGGACTGTATCGTGGGTGACCACCAGCCAAGTACTGGCTTGTCCAACTAACACTGTCCACAAGTAATATACTCTCTTATATATGCATTATTTCCACATAGGAAATTTTATAATTTTTTTGTCATTATATTGTTGGGTTCCTGTTTTGGTTTGTTTGTTTTGCAAGATTTAAGATTTATTACAGTATACAGTACAGTACAGTCGGCTAATATTCCAGCTTGGCCAGGGCTACTTTTATTTATGCTATTATAGAGTAGTAAAGTAGAGTAATGGCAAACGAAATATGCTGACTTAATCTACCCACGCTCAGACGTAGTTGCCTTTTCGCAGTTGGAATATAACACAATAAAGTCCCCGTCGGCCATCACAACATCGCTCCATCATGTCATCGCTGTGGCTGATGTTGGCAGAGTGCTAACAGTGCTGCAGGCTCCCGCAGCAAGACTCAACTAAGTCCAACTGCAGCACCTGCACCTGCAGTATAGTACTATACTCCATTCAATTGACCCGACCCGTGCATCTGGCTCCTAACTGGTGTTTTCTTCGAGGCTCGTGATTGGCTATCGTATCATTACCTTTGCTCACTGGCCAAAATGAGTGACAGAGCTGATAATTTCTTCTTATCTTTATCTTTATTACTCCTTATTTATTCATTAAACTATATACGTTTAAGTAATTTTAATGATTAATTAATAAATTATGGTCTTATCCGAATATAAAGAGCTATTAAATATCACATGAAGCCCAATAATAACTAACAGTATATATCATAAAGTAAACACAAGCGAAACAATAAAATTATAAACGGAAGAGTAAGCGAGAGAGGAGACTGACTGACGGGCTAACGCAGATTGGCCAATCACAGGCCATGATTTACTTACCAGTATCACACATTTAAAGTAGGCAGGGACAGAATATCTTCCCTTGTTTGTGTTTACTTTATTATATCTACAATTGTATGTGTTCCATGTGGTATTTTATAGCTCTTAAGGTTCAGATATCACCTATCACATTATCATTACTAAAATTTATCTAGTTTAATTTATTTAGTAGTAGCCTCTACGTCTTCAACGTAGAGCTTATACTATGTATAATACCGCTCTTCTAGCGGAGCGGGCATTATCGTAACCACTTAGCACGATTAAACGATAACATCTAGAGTAGCACCTACTTTCTCTACTAGGGATGTTGTACACATTTTGAGGCCACTAGTTTAAAGAAAAAACTAAAATATGGGTGAGAAGAGAAGAGAAAGTTGAAGAATTTTGCCCGTCCGCCATCTAGGCTCCTTACGACGTCTTCGTGCGCCTCCCGTGTAAACTGGCCGGGTTTATTAGATTATCTTTCTCGTGCTACCCTCCATGTCAACACAAAGTTTTCTGTGTCCCATTTTTCGTGCCTTCCATTCCTGTCCCCTTCCCTTTTGGTGAGTTGTGGGCCTGATTTAAGGTACCTGTGCTTCTAGACAGATGATCCGTGATGCAGGCACGCTAAAAAATGGGCTCTAATGTGTTTAATTGGAGTGTTGCGCGAGGATGGTGGTCATTAGTTTTGATGCGGGCGGTCGCCCTCCCCTCTGGTGGCAGCCGGTGTAACTAGGCCTTCGCCTATTTCGTTCACTAATTAGTTATGCGGTGACTTTAGTTTTTGTATAGCTAGGTTTTCTATTCAATTAGGGCTTCATGTCACTGCATTAGCTTTTGCTACTCATTTCGCGAAGTGGTGTCCGCCTATCTGAGTTTCCTAGGCTAGGCTAACCCTTGATGACTGAGAGGGGGGCATAGACCTCTTATTTTCTCTTTCATTTAGCCACCTCATAGGGTTTCCTTCCCTATCGAGGTCATTTCCTGGCCCACAGAGGCCTGGTTATGGAGCCCTGGTTACCTCCGTTAGTGTGACACAATGCCGACTTATTTTCGTGGCCTAGCCTAAGTCGAGGGGGGTCATGTTGCTCTTCAAACTGTTACCAGATCAGTCCGGCATCTCATGCACGGCTCCTGAAAATCTAGGGACTGTGAAACCATCATCTTGGTACTTTTTGAGTTGGCAACAGTGTCAGTTTTCCTAATCTGGTTCGTTCCCAGGGTCCCCGCATATATTGTTGTCTTCAGTGATCCTCTGATTGTTTGGCTGCTCCCTGCTGGTCACTGCCGTCCGACATACTGGTCGTGCTGACAATAACTGCTAAACCCCTTTACACAGATGCTCCCACGTCTGCTGTGCTTGCCCAACGCCTTTCACGGTGTGCCTGTGGCCTAGAGAGTCGGTCCGCATATGGACCGCTCCGCACTGGGAGCGGCCGCACTACCCCTGCTCCGCTCTGGGAGCGGGATGCTTTGTGTACGCTTTTACTGCCTCCATACCAGAGGCTAGTTGGCTGGGTGTTCACGCTCTTCTGTTATTTCACACAGGCTGTGCCCCCGCTCTGCTCTAGGACGGTTCCGCCCGGTGAGCGGACATTCCAGCCGCCCGTCGGTACTTTCCCGCACTGGGAGCGGACATTCCCGCTCAGAGAGCGGTACTTTCCCGCTCTGGGAGCGGAACTTTTCCGCTCTGGGAGCGGACTTGTGACGTCATTGCAGCTTCATCTCTACACTTCCTCATCGGTGCCTAAAGGCCTTCAGGTATTATTCCCTTCTTTTTTGGGGGGGAAATGCAATACTTTCATGGGAAGTGAACCTGACTCTTGGTCTACTCTGACCTAGTGTGTGGGGTTTCACTGGAACTTTTTGTAGGTTCACCTGTGTACTGCTAGGCCCTTCCATATTGGTGGGGCCTTTTGCTTACCTTCCATTAGGGGGGAAGGGGGGCTATCTCCTTCACTGGGAAGGTACTCCAGACTCAAGGTCTAGTTTGCGCTGTGTGGCAACTTTCTGTCCTTGTGCCTGTAGTTTTTCATGGGGATACCTTGTTTTTTTTTGTGCATGCTAACCTTGCTTGCTATGATTACTTCCTCATATCTGTGTGTATTTAATGGAGTACATACCTGGAATACTGCCTAACCCTGTCCTACTGTGAGGTTTTGTCTGGTTATAAACTAACAGGGTTTTTCTTTCCGGGTATAGTGGTTATGTCACGTCCTGCCTGCTCACGCACGGGGTGTGCGAAACGGGCCTTGGGAGATGGCCATGCAGAGTGCTGTATCCATGTGGCCTGCTACCACAGGGGCGGTTTTAACCCTCGTCGGTGTGGCCCATGTCTGGTGGATCTCTTGACCCTGGAGTCTCGCCCTACGTCGCCGGAGGTTGAAATGGCCAAGTCCCGCCTCTGTGCTTCTTGGAAGTCCCTTTCCCACTATGTCAGGGACTCCATGCATCGGATCCCTCGCTTTCTGGACAACAGTGTGCGGTTGCTTCTGGACCTCCCTCTGTCTTCTCCGGGTGGGCGCCTAGCCGCCCTGACTCCAGTGCCTGCGTCAATTCTCTCGCTGGCCTCTGCAGACACTGGAAGAAGGAAGAAGCGTCGCAGATCCCGCTCACCCTCGCCTCGTCGCCAGAAGTCCCACTCGCCGCCTCGGTGTGCCGTCTCTCTCGGTCCGGACAGGGGCAGTACGACCTTCAGGGCAAAGCGGCGTGACCCCATTGTTACCGCCTTGCCCCCTGTCGTGGCGCCACCATTCTCGCCGTCTTGCCGTACGACACATGACCTCGTCAAGGAAATTGAGGTCGTGAAGGCCAGGGCGGTCCATCACCCTTCGTCGCCTGTGCCCCTGATGGCCCTGTCCACTCCTTCGTCTCGAGCTGCTTCCCTCTTTCAGTCGGTCCCCACGTCTGTACATTCTTCCCTTTCACCACATGCGTCGGCTTCAAACGTCGATCATAGATTTTGCCTGTGGCCAGCCTTCTCCCACTACTGCTGGTCGGGACGTGTCGCCATTGGCATCCCCCTTCCGTCATCCGCATAAAGTAAAGCAGGGTGACCGTGGGGAAGACTTGTGGTCAGCCAAGCATGGAGTTGCAGTGGACACTGTGGATCCTGGTGAGGATGCTTGGGAGGAAGACGACGGGGCTGTGGACGAGGACTCTCCTCGTCGCTCTCCCTCCTACACGCCTCGCCTTCGGGTTAGACGCCGTCGACTCCTTCAATCCTTTTCGTCGTCTCCTTCGGATGCTGCTGAAGACCCTGCATGGCTGCAGGACATCGCCGCCCTGCGTGAGGAGCAGGGGCTGGCCCAGGAAGCGAACGCAGAACTGTTCGACGCCCTGTGGGAAGAGCAAGTGAAGGCTCAAGAAGCAAACATTTAACAGTTTGCTGCCCTGAGGGAGGAACATGCCCAACAGTTTACCTCCCTCCAGGAACCACTTGCTCGTCTCGCAGAGGCTGTACCATCCGTATAAATCTGGAAATAATGAGCATAATGAAGACACCATTTCACCAAACAGGGGGAGGGCAAGGGGACCGTTAACAGACTTAGTATAGGGGACATGAAGGTGCAAAGAAAAAAGGGAGGGAAGGGGGAACCAGGGCGGAGTGGGGGAAACTGTGGGAATGGGGAAAGGACGAGGTACAGGTAAGGAGAACTGAGAGAGGGAATTCAGGGCACGGATGAGGAATGGAGTACGGGAACGTAAAGGCCAGGAGGGGTCTTCATAGGAGATACCGGGGTGGGAGTACAGGACAGACAAAGGATGGGACGGGGGAAAGGAACGGCTACGGTAAATATAAGAGCAATCTTGGAGCACCCGCCACCTCTCAAGAGGCAAGACATCTGCTTCCACATTCATTGCATCCACAGGTGAGGAGCAGAGAGCTCCAAGTGCGATACGGAGGGCCGAGTTCTGAATCGTAGCTAATTTTCGCAAAACTGATGGGGAGGCTGAGCCATAAAGTGTACTACCATAATCCAACTTGCTTCTGATGTAGGCCTTATAAAACCTCAATAACACCTCCCGGGAGGCCCCCCCCCAACGAAACCCAGTCAGACATTTAAGGAAATTCAGCCGTTTCGTGCAAGCCACCCTGAGATACTCTACATGTGCCTTCCAAGTCAATACAGGACCATCAAGTCTGAGTCCTAGGAAGGTGTGTTGACGACGGAGGGGTACCGCGGCGCCATTAATACTGATGGTGGGCAGAGAGGGCAAAGCACGCTTAAGGGTAAAAAACATCAGGGCACACTTCTCAACATTCACCTTGAGACCCCAATCACCTAACCATGTAAGTAGTGCATCTACCCCCGACTGTAGACACGCCTGAGCCTCTCGGAGCGTGAGTGCAGAACAAAGAATTGTTAGGTCGTCAGCATATGCAAGGACGGAAGTATCAGGGGGGCGGGGAAGAGTGGACAGTAAGATATTAAAAAGGAGGGGGCTCAAAACCGACCCCTGGGGAACCCCTCTCTGGACCGGGAACGATCCTGATGACACACCCCTTATCAAAACAGAGAAAGTTCTACCAGTCAGAAAACTACGGAGCCAAGATAAAGGTGCACCTAAAATACCTACAGATGTTAAGTTGTGAAGAATACCCTCATGTGAAGCAGAGTCAAAGGCCCCAGCCAGGTCTACAAAAAGGGTTAGTAAGAGCTCGTTCTCCCTATAAGATACGTGTACATGGTGCTCCAACTGATGAAGAACGTCTAAGGTGCTACGACCCGGCCTAAACCCGCTCTGTTCCTCCATGAGAATACCCTTACTCTCCGCCCACCACTGCAATCTGTTACCCACCATACGCTCCATTAGTTTCCCCAAGCACGGCAGAAGACCACTTGGTCTGTAGCTACCAAGCTGGGTGGGGTCCTTACCAGGCTTCAAGATAGGGAGGATGGATGCATGCTTCCAAGCCTCAGGAAAATCACCGCCCAGCCAGCTATCATTAATTAAGGTAAGTAAGTGGTCATGTGCCGTGAGGGGGAGGTGCGTGAGAAACTCGTAAGGGATGTTGTCTGGCCCCGCGGCCTTACGGGAGGCAAGGCACGAATCGCATCTAACAGTTCATGGGATGTGAAGGGGGACGCTAAACCTGCAGGGGAGGGCATCGGAATGGCATCATCGACAATGTGCATTACTCTTGCAATATCAGGGAGGGGTGCACGGACACTAAGGAAGGTGCTGTAGTGGCGTGCAAGTGCATCGGCTTTTGTTACATTGGTTAATAAATCCACTCCATCCCAGGTTAGCGGGTATGAGTAAGATGACAGCTTGCCTTTCACGGCCCTCAAGAAACGCCAGGCCCGAGATGAAGAAGTGGAGAAAGACAGCGACGCTACAAACGAGGCCCAAGCGTCCCTCTTCGCCGTTACCACGACGCGGATACACACAGCATTTAACCGGCGATAATTAACCTTGGATTCCTCGGATAAGCACGCCTGCCACACCCTCCAAGCCCTGCACTTCGCCATCACCGCCAAATGGCACTCCACAGACCACCAGGGGATCCCACACCGCGGCGCCCGACAGGAGGTCACCAATGTAAAGGCCTCGGAACCAGCCTCCTTTAACCAGGTTGAAAACGAACCCGTGGCAGCATCTAAAGGTTGGGCGAGTGCAGGCACGGAATTCGACAGAGCCGCCGAGAAAATTGGCCAACCATTATCACGTAAGCGCCAGTGCGGACGGGTAGGAACGGCACCGGAGACTGACATGTTTGGGAAGCGGATTATCAATGGGAGATGGTCACTACCCAGAAAAGGGCCCACCGTGAATTCCGCCTCACAAAGCTGCGCGTCTCCGATACACAGGTCCAAAGCGGAGCCAACCCCCGAGTGCGGATCAAACCGGGTTAAAAGACCAGCCGGGGAGAGGAGGGAGAACCTATCTGACTGTAATAAGGAGGAAGAGAGGGACCTACCAGAAGTATTAATGGAACTACTGGGGAGACCGTGTTCCCAAAAACTAGGGCTGGGGGAGGGAGCTGGTCAAAGTAATGCGTGACCTCGTTGACAGTGAGGTCCCGACACGGGTTATACAAGAGAAGAAGGAAAACCAGACGCCCCTGCAGCTCCACCTGTGCGCCCATCGTCTCCAAAACCCCACTCTGAAAAGCCCTAAGAGGTAAAGAACGGAAATACACACTATCATTAAACAGTAAGGCTAGTCCACCACCCTGCCGATCCCGTCGATCCTGCCGTACCACTGTATAACCTCTTAAGCTGAAATTAAGATGTGAGTGCAACCAGGTTACACTGACCCCTATGGCTGTAGGACGAAGCACATCGACAAACATTTTAAATTCATGGGTCTTCCTGAGAATGGAATGAGCATTCCACACTAACAAAGAAAGAGAATTGGCTGGGACAGGGTCTATGAAAGCGGTGACAGGGAATACAGCTGGGGCATGAGCTGCTCACAGATATCCTTCGGAGCTGTACCTTGGAGAAAAAACTGAATAGCATCAATTATAATATGAAGGAGGGCGGTTGGATCCAGGGAGGGGCAGGGTCTCAACTGTTGAGTACTGGTACCTCGAGACGGCGGGTATCGACGAGGGTCTGAAGAGTGGGCATGGGTGTCTTTGTCCGGGGGCAGGGCCTGGGAAAGGGGGGGGGACCTGCACGGCACCCTCCGAGGAACCCCAGTCAGTTGGGGGACATTGGGGGTAGCGGGGAGGAGCCGGTACCCTGGAGCGGAAGGAGTAACACTGCACCCCAAGGCCTCCTTGTCACCCAGCGCCGACAGAGCATCAAAACCGTTATGAAGGGGTACCTGTGAGGGAGAAGGAGCATTAGGATGAGGAGCGCCACACAGCGACTCCCCAAACTTACCAAACTGAAGAGCACCAGGAGAGAAACGCGGTGGCCGCCGGATCTCGTGAGACACCTGGCGCTCTCGACGATAAGTAAAATGGAGAGCCCGCAGATCTCTGTTGATTTCCTCGGTCGGGGTACCCTCAGTCCTGCTGTCACGGTCTAATTTGAATGCTAGACGGTAAATCGTGCATACATGTGACACAGGTCGATGGGGACCACCACATAGATAACATAGCGGGTCAAGAGTACAGGGGGGGCCATTCTCAGGACGAAACTTGTGATTACCGCTGCACATCGGTACAGGGCCCTGGGCCCTGGGTGGGGCTTTGGTTTCTCGAGCCTTTCCTCACCCTCCTCAGCTCCCTGCCATGTAGTGGCTTCGGTCACCCAGGCTTTATTGTGGTCGGCAGGGAGGGTTCTGTGGGGGCGCTTGGTTATGGCCTTGGCCTTGCTCGGGGCCTTGGGGCTGTTCGGCCAGGCAGCTTGGGGAACAGCAACAACAACAACAACAACCGCTGCACATCGAACACCTATACCCGGACTTACACGAGGTAGAACCGTGACCAAAGGCATGACACCGAAAACATCTATAGACTGGGAATGTAAAAGGACTGACCCTGTACGAGACACCATCGTAGTCCACACGGCTGGGCAGGTGGCCGGTGAAGCGTAGCCTAAGGGTCATGGACATTTTAGGCTGGTCCGGGGATGGGAACCTGGCTGGGAGTCTAACCACTTCAACAAGATGGCTTGGGGCAAGGGGGCGGTCCGAGTTCGGACGTAGGATTTGTATATCAGAGGCAAGGGTACCCACCGCGATGCTGAGATCCACAGGGCCAATGACACCGAAGGAGTACGTGCCTGAGCCTACCTCCCAATCCCTCAACCTCCGACACTTCACTGACCAGGGGCCCAAGGTGGTAAGATCTTCCATAGGGGGATCGATATTTCCCAGGTCTGCCTCCCTGAGCTGTAACTCCAGGGACACACCATTCCCTTTAATCAAGGTTCTGTCCGCACTACGATACTTACCAAAAAGGGCACCAGCCAAGTACTCTGTGAGCTTAGAGGGAACAGTGAAAACACGCTTACCTGAGGCCTCCTGGATAAGGAATGTAGCATACGTGTCACCTCTGTCCTCAGTGGATGACGAGGAAGCCCTGGTAGCCTTGGCGTTCGCGGGAGATATGCCGTCTTCCGAGTCATGCGGTCTTTTCAAGCTGGAAGGGGAGTCCTCCATGGGCGTCTGCTTCCCCAACACATCCGCGCCACCTATAGCTATGTTAGGGCCAGACATCAGTCCCGCGCCCACAGGGCAGACGGGGACAGTCTGGAGACGTTACTGGCACGAGTACAGCCGGTGAGAGGGAAGACCACACAAGAAAAAGCACGTCTACTCTCTCCAACAGCCGACGAGCGAGTCGCAACGTGTCTTCCTATCACATGTATTTCTGGTCCCCAAGAAGGACTGCGATGCGATGAGACCGGTGGTAGATCTGTCCTGTTTAACCCTCCAGCCCCGGCTATGTATTATATATATATTCCTCGAAATCCGGGTGTTTTGGCCGAAAAACGTCTAGGCTAGGCTACCGTATATTCGTTAATCAGACTGCTTCCCGCATTCCCGCGCATCCCCAAGTGTAGCTGTGTTATTTACCTGTAGAATGGCATTAAGTAGAGCTCTCTAAGTCAACTGGGTGAGCTGTGATGATGATTTCATTGGAGATAACTTTATGGCCAAACCAGCCACTTTACACCACTTTTCGATACTGAACAACAACATACAGGCACACACGAACAAGCGACGCTCTCCTTCTTGTGGCCGGAGATGCGGAGCGTCGGTCCAGCCGGCTGTTGTTTACATGCGTCGGACCGAGGCGTCGGACCGACGCCTCGCACACGAAGCTCACAGGCTTTCAACCACTGGTACAATGTAGTACCACCCGGGTTCCTGGGGGCAAAACATAATGGTACACGTGTGTACCAACCGGGTTTGAAGGGTTAAACCTACATATCATGAACACCCAATTTCGGATGCTCACCTTCAGTCAAGTGAGGCTGGCGCTCCGGCCCGGTTCTTGGGTGGTGACCCTGGATCTCAAGGACGCTTACTGGCATGTGCCTATAGCCCCTCGGTTCCAGGGTTATCTGGCGCTCCAGTCGCACGAGCGGGTGTTCACGTTCGACAGATTGCCGTTCGGCCTCAATATCGCACCGCGGGTCTTTACGAAAATCGTCAAACAGGCTTGACTCCCCTGCTCCGTCAGGGGATTCAGATCCTGTTTTAATTGGATGATTGGCTCATCTCCGCAGATTCTCCAACACACTGCGTAACGGACACATTACAAGTAATACAACATATCACTCGTTTGGGATTCAAAGTCAACGTACCCAAACCGTGCCTGACTCTGTCACAAGTGTTACGGACTAGGGCTCAAACCCACAACACCATGAATAAATGATTAACTCTAATGAGAAGGCAACACAACTTATCACCGCGGTATTATTAAGAATGGAAGTTAATCACCCAAAACTAGACTGCAAGGTTAATATTATCCTCCAGCGAAACCCTATTATTATATTACCCTATTGCTATACAACAAGTCAATCAGAATCATATAATTGATATTATTAAGTTTACGTTAATTAAATGTCAGTAGAATAATTTATGCTTTCGTAAATCCTTTAGGATTTATATGTAAGGAACCACACAAATATCTAAGGTATTTAAATCTTTAAGTTAATTTGAAAGTGAAAGATAGTAGGCTACATGAAAATAAATAAGGTAGGTATGGATGAAAAGATAATTTAAAAGTATGGATATTATTTACATATAAATTACACTTTATCCATCTATCCTTACATTCACACAATACAACATAATCATACAATACAAAATAATAATACTTATCTATAGAGAGATAGTTATACAAGGCAGGACAAACTGAGGATGACCCATGGTGAGGTCTAGGCGAAGCAGAGGCGTGAGGTGAACTCACGTTTCTCAAATCCTATATTCTATCGAGTCCTTGCAGGGTCAGTAAAGTTATCGTACTGGACTAAAATACAACTACTCGCTCTCCAATCAAACAACTTAACTCAACTAATAATTATATAGAATACTTCATTAAAATATATAAATGAAGAGTAAAACATTAAATCACAAATTATATAAGGACTAATCATACGTCTGCCAGAGAGATGCTTAAACAAGGTAACGTGTGCGTTTGGCGCCACAATCTGCCGGCTTTTATGGCCTGCGGCAAACGATGTCTGGCAAGTAGGCTACAGTACACTCTGAACACAAAGTATGTTCCCCGAAGTTAGTTTACTTCCTAAAGGCCTTCCTATGTACACATAAATAGTCGCATATACCCACTAATAATTAGTTAACTCTATACCACCAGCAATTAGTTTAATTAACCCGGGAGCTGCGGGGAGACTCTTAAGAGTTCCCCCGGCGGACTGCGGGAAGACTCTTGAGAGTAAGTAAAATAAAAAAATCAACTTTTGACATCGAAAAAAAATTATTTTTTTTATTTTTATTTTTTTATTTTTTTATTTTTTTTGGCCCCTGGGCCATGCAAAATCTCAGTCCTCTACCTCCCCTCCTTCCCCACTTTCCTCCTCTCCTTCAGTTATCACCTATTTTCCCTATTATTCCCTTATTCTGAGGTATATTTTCGTGCTAGCATTAGCAAGTTGCAAGCAGGGTGTTGTCATCACTGATGGCAAGCGAGTGCAAGAGAGAGAGAGAGAGTATCGATCGACTGTGTCTCCGTGGCCTTGGGGGAAATTGGCGGGAAAGGAGTTTGCCTCACCCATACATTATACAACTCGCGGGCTATATCTCCGATTTTGACCATCCAAACGCTGTTTTCACTCGTTTTATTGTTGTTTCAGGTTAATACCTTTATAATCAACCCATAATAGGCGCATATGGATAATTATTAATGCCATTAATGGTACAATGAATATTTTAGTGACGGAAACACCTCAAATACGTCAGCACAGGGGGACGTTTTCAATTACCCCCATGCGCACTTCAGAGGTTAAGGCAATACATAACACAAGAAATGACGTGGGTAGGCCTAGATTGGGATATGACGAGCGCGACAGTCAGACATAGTCGGATGAATGCGGCGAAACTTCGCAGGAAGCTTTTTGCCACGTTGCACTCGGTCTCCATTACCAGGAAACTGTAGGACTCGCTCGTCGGGTCCCTCAATTGGGCGTCACTGACCATTCCCTTAGGGCAGCTCAGGCTAAAGCGCCTCATACTACTGGGCAACAGAGCTTTTCCGCTACTGCCTCTACATCGGCTTTGGCCGATTCTGCGCTCGATTCATATGAGATTAACACACTGGGTCGTTCAGGGCACGCTCACAAATGCTGTGCCCTGGACCGCTCCGCTGCCGACTATCTGGGTAGATACCGATGCGTCGAGCGAAGTGGGGTGGGCTACCAATCCAACATAGGTCATCAGAATCAGGGCAGGTGGACAGGTCTCACACATTTACACATCAATGTCTTGGAACTGTTAGTCCCATTGTTCTTCCTGGAGGATCATGGATGGGCCCTCACCGGCAAGTCGATAGCCTTCAGGATGGACAATATGACGGCGGTTCATTGCATTCAGAAGCAGGGCTCCTCCAGGTCCGCAGTTCTACAGGACCTGGCAGAGAAATTGTTTTATCGGGCCGACAATTACAGCATCACCCTGCATGCGACTTCCCTGCCCGGGACTGCCAATCTTTGGGCGGATGCTTTGTCAAGGGGACAGAGCACCCAGGTAGAATGGTCTTTCAAACAGAACGTATTCGACGACCTAGCCGCCTCCTGGGGTGTTCCGCAGGTAGACTTGTTCGCCTCCCACGAGACGAACAAGTTGCCTGTGTTCCTGACCCACTGGACTTGAACTCCAGCGTGGGGGCCGGACGCGTTCAGCTAGGACTGGAACAGGTGGCAGTCAATATACGTGTTTCCACCACCAGACGCACTTTTAATGTGCAAAGTCCTCCACAGGCTGAGAGAGTACCGAGGCAGGGTTTGGTTGGTCGTGCCCCTCTGGCCGGCGTAAGCCTGGTAGGCTCAGTTGAAACGATGGTGCCCGAGTCCCGTTCCCCTGTCGGTCTCAGACTTCCACTTGGGGTCGATTGGAGACCTAGGGACCCTCGTTGTCATTCTCATCGTGGATGTTTGGGAGGCAGGGTGGCTCCCAGAGTTTGGAAGAATCTTGACAGACAAGTTTAATCTGCATTGGACAAAGGCTACATGGAAGACTTACGAGTCTCACTGGAAATGTTTCACTAAATGTATTAATGACACTGACCAAACTATTCCATCAGTTGCATTGGTGTTTCACTACCTTAACTTTTTGTTTGAATCCCGTCACAACATGTACAACACCCTTAGGAACCACCTGTCTGCCATATGGGAGCCTTTTGAGCGCTTAACGGGGTTGGCCGTCTCTCAGCGAGAGCTGGATTTTTTCATGAAAGCCTGCTTTAGGCTTAGGCCACCCCCGCGTCAGATTCCACCTCAGTGGTCTCTGGTGGAAGCTCTCAAACTCCTATCTACACCCACATACACTACCAACCCAACACCTGAGCACTTACTTGAAAAGACATTGTTTCTTCTTGTGTTAGCTACGGGAGAGAGAGGCTCGAAGTTGGCTGCCATGTCTCGGGACCAGAATTGCTTGCGATTTTCTCCTACTCTCGGGGCGATCACTTTGGCTCCATCTGTTCATTTTGTGGCTAAGAATGAACGTGAGGAGCACGTTTTTAAGCCGTTCATTGTGCCAGCTTTAAAACGAGGTCGTGTTCATCATACGCTATGCCCGGTGAAAGCTTTGCATACGTATGTACACTCCGCCAGGCCGGTGTCGGGGGTGGCGCTGTGGGCGGCACCAAAGACCGGTAGGAGACTCGACAAACGTGCTGTGGGACTTCGCCTGTGTCGGGTTATTCGTGCCAGCAATCTTAATATTCAAGGGTCGGCTCACGACATACGATCGTATGCTGCTACCATTTGTTTTCTGAAGAATCATTCACTAGCTGACATTTCCGACACAGGGCTGTGGTCTTCCCACTACACGTTTGTCTCCTCCTATCTGTCTATGTCCACGGGCAGACCAGGTCTGCACACTCTGTGCAGTACACTCTGCACAGTACACTCTGAACACAAAGTATGTTCCCCGAAGTTAGTTTACTTCCTAAAGGCCTTCCTATGTACAAATAAATAGTCACATATACCCACTAATAATTAGTTAACTCTATCCCACCAGCAATTAGTTTAATTAAGGCAATACATAACACCTCCCCCATTAAGAGATTTATAAGGGAAACATTGTAAATCAAAATATTCTGAGTTCTAGATAACATGTCTGCAATTATATTGTTTTTCCCTTGATATGGAAAATGTGCAGCTTGTAAGGCTGCAATGCCAAAGCCCACCTCATGAGACGCTGGTTAGAGTTTTTCATCTTATGCAGAAATTTGAGGGGATTATGATCAGTGAACACATCAATAGGAAAGCAAGAACCATTCAAGTACACATTAAACTTATCAATGGCAAACAATAATGCAAAGCACTCCTTTTCAATAGTACTATAATGTCTCTGGTATGGTTTGAACTTTGTGGATGCGTAGCAAACAGGATGTAATACTTCATTCTCACTATACTGTAACAATACAGCCCCTGCTCCCACATCACTGGCGTCTATTTGCAAGATAAACGGCTGGGTGAATTATGGAGATTTCAGTATGGGCGCATTTGTGAGAAGAGCACGGATTTTCACGAAAGCGTCCTGGCATTCCTGAGTCCATACAAACTTCTTCTTTGGACTGACTAGGTCTGTTAAAGGTGCAGAGAAGTCAGAAAAATTGGGCACAAAGCGCCGATAGTACCCACTCATGCCCATGAAGCGCATTAGTGCCTTACGATCATGAGGAACAGGCAGTGACGCAATGGCTTCCACTTTGGCAGATACTGGGCTAACCTCACCTTGCCCAACCACATGACCCAGGAATATTACGTTGGCATGTCCAAACTCACTCTTGGCCAAGTTTACTGTTAAGTGTGCTTCAGCCAGGTTGTAGAATAGGGCGCGCTGATTTTCCCATGATTTGCTGTATACTACCAGATCGTCCAAGTAAGATTGCACCCCGATGAGTCCCTCTGTCACCCGATGAATCAGCCGTTGGAAGGTTGCTGGTGCGTTGACCATCCCAAAGGGCATGACGGTGTAGTGGTATAAGCCGTCAGGGGTGACAAACGCAGAGATTCGTTTGGCACGCTCAGTCAGCCGGACCTGGTAGTACCCACGCAATAAGTTGATCTTGGTAATGTAGTTGGCGTCCCCCAGTTGGTCGATAAGGTCGTCAATCCGAGGAAGTGGGTAGCAGTCCTGACAGGTTAGTTGGTTAACCTGGCGGTAGTCAGTGCACATCCGGAACGATCCATCCGGCTTGTCCACTAGCAGGCATGGTGAAGCCCACTCGCTGTTACTCTTCTCCACCAGGCCATTATCCATCAGGAACATCACCTCCTTCCTCAGGGCCTCCCGCTTCCATGGACTGGCGCGGTAGGGATGCTGCTTGATGGGACGAGCACCGTCGACGAACACCACATCATGCTCAACCAGAGGGCACTGCCGGGGAACATCGCCAAACAGCTGTGGAAACTCATTAAGCAGGGATTCCAAGTCACCACTCTGGTCAGGCGGCAAGTGCTGGAATTTTAAATGAGGATTAGACAAGAAATCAGAGTTTTGCAATTTCGTGTCCGAGGGCAAAGAAATATCTTCTTCATCCGCAATTACAGAGTTTGCTACATCCACGTTCAATACAGGGGCATCATTGCCAGGATCTCCTACAAAGTATGGCTTGATCAGGTTCACGTGTATTAGTCTCTCTGCCTTTCGTCTGTCAGGAGTTTTCAGGACATAATTTACATTACTGGTCTTTCGTTTTATCACATAAGGACCATGAAACTTACTTTGTAAAGGTTTCTTAGGGATTGGCAGAAAGGCTAACACAAGATCACCTGGCTTAAACTCTCTGGCAACAGCTTTCCTGTCAAAATTGTCTTTCATTGTTACTTGAGAATCCTTCAGGTTTTTCATTGCATGTTCTATAGCAGTTTTTAATCTTTGTCTAAACTGATGAACATAGGTAAGAAGAGGTTTACTGGAAGGTGTACCTAACCAAGTTTCTTTTAGAACTTTAAGAGGACCTCTAACCTCATGACCATACACCAACTCAAAAGGTGAAAAACCAAAGGGAATCTTGTACACTACTCCTTACAGCATACAACACAAAATGAATACCTTCATCCCAATCTGCATTATTTTTCTCGCAATACTTTGTCAACATTGACTTGAGAGTTTGATGTAGGCGTTCTAATGCACCTTGGGACTCTGGTCTACAGGCTGTGGAATGGTACTGGCGCACTCCCAACTCATCCATAGTTTGTTTGAAAAGTTTGGAAGTGAAATTGCTACCTAGGTCAGATTGGACAATACAAGGAATTCCATACTGAGTGAAGAATTTACTAAGGGCTTTCACGATATTCTTGGAAGTTTTTCGCCTCAATGGAAAAACCTCTGGATACCTAGTGGTAGAACACATAACCGTTAGCAAATACTCATTTCCACTGCGTATTTTAGGCAAGGGACCAACACAATCAATGATTACTTTACTGAAAGGTTCCTCTGTCACTGGAATTGGATTTAACGGTGCAAGTTTTATTGGCTGATTTGGCTTTCCAGCCATTTGGCACCCATGACATGTTTTACAGTAGTAGGCAACAGATTGCTTCATTTTAGGCCAGAAGAAGTCCTTGGAGATTTTGGTATAAGTTTTGTTAACACCTAAATGTCCACCACTGAAGTCATGACCCACTGATATGATAAGAGATCTGAACATAGTTGTTGTTGTTGTGTAAGGGGGGGGGGGGGGGGGGTTTCGTAGTCTTTACTTTTCTTTAATGTTCCTGGAACTTGACTGTTACCCCCACCTTATTTATTATTTCTTGTTCATTCCATTATTGTGTTTCTTCCTTACTTGATGATTGGTCCAACTTATTACTCTGGTAGCTTAATGGCCGTTGTATGCACGGAAATACAGGTGAATGAATGCAAATGGTCTAAATGACACAGGATAAATAAAAACACAATATACCGTTTGGTATTCTTAACTATATTAAAACACTGTAAAGAGAAATACACTTTTCACTGTGATACACAAATCAATACGATTATTACTTTAGTCAACCACGGAATATATCGGTATTATTCGCGCAATGAACTACTTCTTATCACCACATCAGAGTTAACTAAAACCCTTCAACAGGTGACCCCAAGGCCACTACCCTAGTAAACACACACTCGGTCACTAGGTTCATAAGGCGTACAACAGCTCACAATGGGGTGAAGGTTAGCTCAAGGCTCAATAACACCAACAGCATCCTGTCTCAGTACAGCCACTAGGTCATGTCCACTGGGGTGGACACAGGACTCTGCACCTGGTACTTCTCCCTGGACTTCGCTCCTGACCTGGGACCTGGTATTAACATTACCATTAATAAAACTGACAAAATTCTATATCTTAATTCATATCAACATTACAAAAGTGGTCAAATGTATCAATTAAGAGACAACAAAAGGGAGGATGTACATTATTGGGTTACAGATAAAATTTACTTAGTTGACCCTCAAAAATATATAAAGAAAAATGGTCCAAATAGAAAACGGAGGGTTGGAGATAGATATAATTTACTTAGTTGACCCTCAAAAATAAAATGGTTTAAAATAGAAAACGGAGTGTATACACACACACACGACTCAGGAATGTGGGCTTACATTAAGTTACATACATGATATTGAACTCGACATACGGGATCTTATTGCTGTGATAATACTACACTAACATAATACAATTAACATTATTATCTTATACATAATTAATAAGGTTGGCAGGGCAAATAATATGGAATTTGAAATCTAAATGAGTAACTATCAGACGGAATGAATAATTTCACCTTCGACCAAGACAAAGGATGTCGTATAATTTCGTAGTTACATATAAGAAACTGGGCATAAAAAATGGTCTCAAACTTATCTTAAATACTTCACAATTCACTTCAACTCACCTTCAACTGAAGGTTTTATCTAAACACAACACAAAAGGGAAATTCATACTGAGTTAAGCCAAATATTTCCCCTTAGTCCGCCCGAGGCTGGCGACTGGGAGGGAATGACGCTGGCACTCTCGGCTCTAGGCTCTGTAGGACTCGGGGTCAGCGTCCTTTGTCACAACAATAACCATACCTTGATTAAATGAGCTCCTCAACTTACTTAGAGTCTAATAAAACTTTCAAAGGATAATTGAATTACTTTTATATGATGCAACGAATTTCAGGCACAAACATGTTAACTATTACTTACGATATCCTAGGTAAGACTATAGTTTTTAAGTTGGAGGTAGGACTCATAAATTTCCACCTGTCAAACCCCCTTGAGGTGGGCACTTGTCGCTAAGGCCTCAGAATCAGGGTGTCACACTAGAGACCCGGTACAAGCAATTATTAGGCCAAAATATCAGCATTATACTAGATTCGCAAAGTTAAAGTTATGCTTTGCAATTAGCTTTATACACCTGGAAGTGATTAAATGGCCAAAACAAGTAAATTTCATTCTAATTCCAAAACAACATTGCTTCGATTGTGACACCCCTTTTCTAAACTTAATATAACAATACCAAACAATTATATTTAATATGTAAAGTTAGAATAATGACCCTCGTACCTATGAGACACCATTGGGCCTATTTAATTATTTCTTTCTAGTCATTATAATTTAATATATGTCAACTGATATCTTAATCAAGATAATAACATAATACCGAACATTTCACCTAATCTCAACACTGACTGGGTCATTTTTGGGCTTAAAGTGAGTGAACAGAAAAGGTCTTGGTGTAAATATTGCCAAAATTAAGCCTAGTCAATTTAGACCCCTTACACAGCTTTTTTCCCCCCTTAAGACTTTTACTCACTCACTTTCAGCCTAAATTATTACAATACGGTGCCTTACAAGAAAATGGGCACAAACATAACACGATTACACTTAATCAACTGAGCCATAGGAGTCAGAAAGAGCACCATCCTCGTGATCGTCGGACATACCCAATTAAAAAAAAAACATTCCAGTAGTACATATAAACAATTAAACCAAAACAACTACAACTGTGTGTGGCCCACCTTTAACTAACCCAATCATTACAGCCCAGAACACCTGATCCCTCCACCCCTAACACTACTGTGAACCCCAGAAGCCCAGGTGTAGGTAGAGCGCGGGCGTTCACCAGACAAGGTTGCCCTACACACTCGATGTAGACGAGTCCTGGGAGAACCCGTAGGCTCCCCCTTCTACACCGCTACCCCACGTCCTGATGTGATCGGTCTATTCCCTACCCCCGAAAACATCTGTCTGCGTTGTATTAAAGAGCCACCCCATGGAGGCTATACACACGACTTCCCAAAAAGTCCACAGCAGCTCAAGTTACAATGGAGAGATTTACCTGCCACCCAAACACGGGCGACTACCAAGGGCAACAACACGCAAGACTGGCCAACCAAAG
>JBAKBP010035054.1:0-19970 GCA_037953745.1 Lithodes maja | reverse complement strand
ATGTATGACAGACATGTATCCACATAATATGAGGGTTAAGGTAACACTCTCGGCAGTGGAAACAAAGAGGGGAATCCTCAACTGTAACACAGAGGTTTTGTGCAAGCTCCAGAATCCAACACCACCTTGTCACCTCTAGGATCCCTGTGGTAGTGTATGGAAACGAAACTTATCTCAAATACAGGATCTTATAGCCTTACTGTAGCCCTGGGCATAGAAAGAGTGTATTGTGTTCGTGCTGTAATCTGGGCATGATTATAAGAAATCCTGTTGGAATTCGGTGGCATAAAGTCCCATCCCCTCAATATGATTCAACCAATTATCACCAAAATATATTCAATAACACGAGGGTACCCAAATTACCCAATGAGTGCCGATAATTATGGTTGAGTTATCCTTTAAAACCCACCCATAATCATTTAGTTCAAATAATTATAAACAAAATTACCCAACCCTCCAATGAGATGGATAGATAGATAGATAGAGAGAGAGAATGAGTTATTTAGACTATAATAGTAGGTAAGTATTTAAAGTATAAAAACGCCCTACTATATAATAATATACTGTAGATCTAATAAAATCCCCCCCCCCTTTCCCCCTGCCATACATAAATATAAACAAACTCATACACACAAGCCTCACACAGCAAATCCTATACCACCCTTCTAAATGTTCCCCAGTCAGAGGTACAATCGATACCATAGTCTCTAGCCCACTCATAAGAATTCGTGGATACCCTGTCTTCTTTATGCAATTATTACTATAAGGGTTGATTTTTCGATATAACTTGCTTTTCAATAAATAGTATTAATAATTTTGTAGTTGGTGTATAGAAAATATTATTCATAAATTCATTTCCAGATATATTTCCATAATAATAAATAGGTGAAGTCCACGAATATTTATAAGTGGGGTAGAGACTATGGCATCCGAGTGTATACAACCATCAGACACACTACCCACAGAACACAAGGGAAACACTGTTATGCCTCACCTTACAAACACCCAACATTCAACACAACATCCTCCAAGGCTTCGCTCTCAACATCTATTAATTATCATCACACAAATGTTATGCTTAACACACGACTTTTTAACATTACTTCACTGGTAGGCCTATATAAATATCCGCAGGACCGTGTGCATAATATTATGTATACAGGAAGTATTAGAGATAGGACGATGATGATACATATCCAAGCTACTGCATGTAGTCGTCAAATATCACATAATTACCGCGGTAACTTATATAAAAATTAAAATTTCATGTATCAAGTTACCAACTCCCACATGATGTTGCACAATTCCGACTAAATTATATATATTATATATATATATACTTGGGTACCCCAATCCATATTAAACCCAAATCCCTCCCCCACCCACCCCACACACTCTCTCTCTCTCTCTCTCTCTCTCTCTCTCTCTCTCTCTCTCTCTCTCTCTCTCTCTCTCTCTCTCTCTCTCTCTCTCTCTCTCTCAGTAGTTCAATCATCATTACTGAATAGTTTATAGCTAAGAGACCCAATGACTGTCACCTATTTGATCCGAGCAAGAAAACTTGCCCCCCTGGGGGTTAGGGAATAGAATATGCCCCACGTGCCTTCTGCGTGTCGTAAGAGGCGACTAAAGAGGTTGGGTCGGTGGGCTTGCGACCCCCACCCGGAAAAAATATCTAAGCAAAAAAAAACGAACGAACAGCCTCGGATGCGGACGGAACCAACGTTGACGAACCACGACCGACTAAGGACATGCCTTCGGACATTCTGAGAATGGCTACATGGAATGTTAGTGGCATGAATGATGGCACAAAAGAGAGAGAGGTTCTGGAAGTGTTAGTGAATGCCAGGCTGGATGTATGTGGAATGACAGAGACCAAATGGAAAGGTTCAGATGTGAGAGAGTGGGAGTGTGGAATGGGTGTGTGTGCTGGAGTGAGTGAAGGAACAGCGAGAGAAGGTGCATGTTTGTTTGTAAGTAGCAAATGGAAGGAATGTGTAAGAGAGTATGGGTCTGTGGGTTCAAGGATTGTGTGGGTGAGAATGAAAGTAGGAATACAAACGTGGGTGATTGTATGCGTGTATGCCCCGACAGAGGATATACTTGAAAGAAAGAAAGAGGAGTTCTGGATGAATGTGGAGGCGTGCCTGGAGAAGTTTGACAAGAACGAAAGAATATTTCTGATTGGGGATATGAATGGTAAGGTGGGTGATAGGAAAGTTGAGGGAGTGGTGGGAGGGTGGGGGGTACCATCAGAGGTGAATGGGAATGGTAGTGCACTTGTGGACGTATGTGTGGGGAGGAGGCTGTGGATAGCCAACACCTTCTTCCGACACAGAATGATCCACAGGTACACGTGGAAACGGATGTTGACGATGAAGGATAAGACAGTGGTGGAACGAAAGTCATTGATTGATTATGTATGTGTGGATGAACGAATGAAGAAATCTGTGATGGATGCTAGGGTGTATAGGGGGTATTGGAGGGGGTCTGTCTGATCATTATGTAGTGGTAGCTAAGGTTAGGTTACAAAAGAAGTGGGTGAGGAGAGCGGGAGGGAGGCGAGAGGAGGGTGGAATGGTGAGGAGGGTGGAGAGGTTGCAGGAGGAGGAAGTCAGGGAGGAGTACAGGAGAGCAGTGGAAAGACGACTAGGTGGGTTCGACCTGGAAGTTATGGAGGAAGTGGAGGAGATGAGCAAGGTGTTTAAGGATGAGATCTGTGCAGCATGTGAGGAGGTGTGTGGAGTGAGGAGAAGAGGGAGGGGAGTGAAAGGTACAGCATGGTGGACAGAAGAGGTAAGAATAGCTGTGGAATAAAAGAAGAAAGCATATAGAGAGTGGTTGGGTAGTAGAGGGAATGAAGATTCCGAGAGACAGAAACGAGCGAGGTACGTGGAGAGTAAGAGGGTGGTGAAGAGAGTAGTGAAGGAAAGTAAGAGAAGAGTAGATGAGGAATTTGGAAGGAATCTGAGTGTAAAATGGAGGGAGAGTAAGAAACTGTTCTGGAAAGAAGTCAAGAAAGTTAGGGAAGGTAGCAAGGGAAACAGTAAGGGTGTGAAAGATAAGAATGGGAGAATGCTAGCCGAGAAGCAAGAGAGAGTCGAAAGATGGAGGGAGTACTTCAGTGAGTTGCTAAATGAAAGGAATGAAGAGCCAGCAAACATAGCTGGATATGGTATGGGAGGGAGAAGAAGAGAAGTAGTGGAGGAGGAGGTGGGGATCAGGAGGTCAGAAGTGTGGGAAGCCATGAAAAGAGTGAAGTTGGGGAAAGCACCAGGAACAGATGGAGTGTGTGGGGAAATGTTGAGGTATGGTGGTGAGATAGTGATAGAATGGGTATGGAAAATGTGCAAACTAGCATGGGAGAAGGGGAGTGCACCCGATGACTGGAAGACTGGCATAATAGTCCCCCTATATAAGGGCAAAGGGGAAAGAGGAGTGTGTGGTAACCACCGAGGAATATGTCTTCTAAGCGTAGTAGGGAAGGTATACAGTAGGGTAGTGATTGAGAGAGTGAGAGTGAGAACGGAGAAATGGATAGGCGACGAGCAGGGAGGCTTTAGGAAGGGAAGAGGATGTGTAGATCAGATTTTTACCCTGAATTGTGTTGTGGAGAAGTATCTGGAGAAGAAACAAAAGGTGTATGTTGCCTTTATGGACTTGGAGAAGGCCTATGACAGAGTGGATAGAGAAGGTTTGTGGAAAGTACTTAGAATATACGGAGTAGAGGGCAAGTTGCTGAAAGCAGTGAAGAGCATGTATGAGGGTGCAAAGGCGGCAGTACGTGTGGAGAGTGAGCAGAGCGAGTTCTTTGACCTGAATGTTGGTTTGAAACAGGGGTGTGTGATGTCCCCGTGGTTGTTTACTGTATATATGGATGGAGTTATGAAAGAAATACTATCAAGAGCAGTGGATGTTGGTGTATCGCTGAAAAGGGAGGGAATTGAGTGGAAGCTACCTATACTGCTGTTTGCGGATGATACAGTTCTGATGAGTGATAATGAATGGGAGTTGCAGGGTCTGGTAAATGAGTTTGGAACAGTGTGCGAAAAACGGAATTTGAAGGTAAATACGGGGAAGAGCAAGGTTATGGTCTTCGAAAGGGGTGAAGTCACAGAGTGTGAGGTGAAGCTGAACGGTCAGGCTATGGAGATCGTCAACTCTTTTAAGTATCTGGGCAGTGTGTTGAGTAAAGATGGGACTATGGATGAAGAGGTGCGGGAGAGGGTACAACAGGGGAAGAGGGTTGTAGGAACGCTAAAAGCAGTAACAAGAAATAGGGTGGTCAGTATGGAAGTGAAGAAGTCCTTGCATGACAGTGTGGTAATCCCGACACTGACTTACGGAAGCGAAGCATGGACGTTGGTTGAGAGACTCAGACCAAGAGTGAGAGCAGTGGAAATGAATTACTTAAGGAGTGCGTGCGGAATTACATGGAGGGATAGACAGACTAATGAGGAAGTAAGAAGGAGGTGTGGTGTGGAGGTAGATGTGCTGGAAAGTGTGAAAAGGAACAACTCGAGATGGTTCGGCCATATGGAACGTATGGAAAGCGAGAGAATGACTAAGAGGGTGTACGAGAGCGAGGTGGAGGGACAGAGGGGGAGAGGTAGACCGAATATGAGGTGGAAGGATGGAGTGAGGAACTACATGAATGAAGGCGGTGCTGGTTGGGGGGAGGGGCGTCGACTGACTGGGGACAGAGGTGCATGGGGGCGGTTCGTTCGTGGCCACCCCTTCGGGGATCACGGCGTCAGGCAATAGATAGATAGATAGAAGAAAACTAAATTATCCGAGCCTATCCCCCATGACGCAGACCAATGTGACTTATTCATTCCATCCCCTTCCCTGATCACTTTCCACACAAATGTGTCCCTTAATTGTATATTCTTATTTTTAGTGATATTATAATACATGAATTGTCAATCAAACTGATGCACAAATAAATAACTAAAGCTTATGCAATCAGTAACGATATCCTAAGACCAGCTTTTAGTTATTTCATATTAAAAGTAATATTTCTATTTTTTTTTTTTTTTTTTTTTTTTTTTCTATATTCCAACTTTTGCGATTATCTGTCCTAGTGATAAGTATTTATGAACTTGTTTCTTGAACGTGTGCACATTGATAACTTGAAGACTAAACAAAATACATCTTATGGTATTCCACATAAATTAATGTTTGTACATTGTATGTAAAAGAATGTAGTTGAGTGTTGTAGGCAGGAGTCTGTGTCTGTGTTGGAAGTCCTACGGCTCTCTCTTTAGACACCTTCTTTCGCCCCTTAGCTTGGATAATTTAAGACATTTCGCTCAATTTGTTTGGCCATTATAGAAGTTTTTCCCCATTCAAGTATCGATTTTTCCTGGAGAGCGACAGAGTTTGCAATTCTAGGAATGTCCAAGCCTATGGCTGGTGTGTTTTGGCTTGAAGGGGGGTCTGGAGGGGATCTATATTCTGTTTCTTTTCATCTGACGGTAAAAATTTCAAAGTTCCCATCAAGATTTCTCAGTTATTTAGAAGGATTTGTAGTGAAATATGATGCTAATTATATAAACTTGGTCTTAATATGATACAGAGACATAGTAGTTTCATATTTTTACATTAATTATCGAGAAATAAGCTGCTAAGGGACTCAATTTATCGTCAGCTGAAAAGAAACAGAGTATAGTGGATATCTTGTCGCTTGAAGGAGATTTGGGAAGGCAGTTTTAGTTTGAAGAGGGTCTAGAAGGCAAACATTAAAAAATGTGTTACAAAAACTATCAAAACCCTCCATAGTAATGCAAAACAAACACCTATATTCCCCCCCCCCCCCCCCCAATAAAAAAGTGGGATGAGCTAATAATGGAATTGACAAAACGGCCTCAGAGCATGGCCATGGGGTTGTGCGCCTTCCCCCATATCACTGTCAATACAACCCGATTGAACTGATCTGGGCTCAGGTTAAAGGCTATGTATCAACGAGAAACAAATTCAAGATGGCAGATTTGAAGCCACTTACTCATGAAGCTATTAAAAGCATAACAAAGGAAAATTGGGCAAAAGCTGTCACACACGCAGAAAAACTACAAGCAGACGATGAAATAAGAGATGTGGTGACTGATAACTTCATGATTCTTTCACCATCACTCTCACATCTGCTGATGAAGTTTCTGAATAACTCTTTTTAGGTGAGAGAGTTAGAGATAGAGGAGTAGGCCTCTTGGGGAAACCTCTTTAAAAAAAAGACGCGCTAAGACTTTACATGCCATGAAATATAAGGCAGGTTAAAGTCGCCTATGATAAGATTTTTTTTTTTTTTGTGTGAAAAAGTTGTATTTAATGTATTGTAGAGCGATATATCCTCTACGTTTGTTATCGTTGGGCGCCGATAAACCACTACAACATTATTTCTATACCATTGTCATTTATTTTGATACATAAAAGTTCGGCTTTGTTCGAGGGAATTGTGACTTCTAACGAGCTATAATGTTTTCTTTGATTTATAACATAACACCACCGCCTCTCTTGGATGATCTGTCTTTGTGGTACAATTTATACGAGTTAATCTGGTATTCGTGTAAGAAATCAATGTTATTTATATCTAGAAATGTTTCAGTAATTGCAATTAGCCTATATGAATTTCCTTTTCTTCGTTTAGTAGCAAAAGTTTGAGTTCGATTATTTTATTACGTAGATTTCTCGCATTAAAGTACAGTATAGAATATTATATATATATATATATATATATATATACAGCAGGGAAAGTACCTCTAGGCAACTCAATTAGTCCTTTGACTCTCACAAGCCCATCTTACATTGATTAAAATAAATTAATATACCAAAACATCTAATGAGAAACAAAAGTGAAACTAAGGAAGACTACTTCGTACAGAAAGGCTTAGGGAAGAGGCAAATATGGTTCCTGAAGGATTTTCAAGGTTAAATAAAAAAATATAAAATATATACCGGGTATACTGTATATAGTATACTCTCTCTATATATATATATATATATATATATATATATATATATATATATATATTGTTACGTATCTTGATCCTCAAGTGGTTAACTTGATGAATCTAGATAGCACAGAGATATATATTAGGGTATCAGTCGGCTGAAGGCAAAACAAAAGTAAAATCTAATAAAATAATTTCCTGTTGTTGCTTCCTTTCCTTTTGGATCTTAGGACTTAGTATCCTTTATTGACTGATACTCTTTAATTATGAAAAATACTGAAACTAATTAAAGTCATGTAGTATTTATAAAGAATTATTATTTAACCGAAGCTTAGTAGGCTATGGTTATGAACCGAAGAAGTTATATCTAAAGAAGGACTATTAATTCTATAAAAAGTCTTGAAAGATAAATATTAAAGTAAGAATATTTCTGTCTCTTACCCTCTTTGAAATGAATAGATAGTTTTCTTATGTCCTTTTATTTATATTTAATTTAATTATTCTTGGTTCTTGTCTTACGTTAATAGTATTATATTATTATTATCATCAGGATTAATATCAAAGTCACATAAAAAGTTAAATATATATTTAATAATTAGTTAAATGTATTTCTTAACCACGTAACATTGAGGTTTGATTATGAGTAAATAAAGTTACAGGATCGTTTCATAGATTCGATTCAGGTCTCACTCAAATAATATGAAAAGCAAAATATAATATTTTGAAGCAAAAGAATTTTCTTCTATCTCTATCTATCTATTGCCTGACGCCGTGATCCCCGAAGGGGTGGCCACGAACGAACCGCCTTAGGAAATCACTATAAGTAATATTAACACAGCCATGTTAGTCTAAGGCGATATTACTAATATGAGACAATAGCATCACCGTACTAAGCACCGTTAAGCAATGTAAGCTTAATTCAAAGAAAATGAAGAAACTCGTAAGTATTAATATAAAACAATAGTATTACTTTCATCATAACCCAATTACTTAAAGAGTTGCTTTAGTTCACAAGTTAGTCAACTAAAATAGTTAAGTACATAATAATAGCGTTCACGTTAATTCGCAATCAAATAGTTAAGTACACAATAATAGTATTAACGTCCCAATCACATATCTCACTAACCAACATAACGTAAGTGTTTACACCGAACACACTTAACACACATTTATATAATCTGACTGACAGTCACAAACCCATTATAATACTTCACCCCGTCTTCCTCCAGTAGTCCATGAGCCAAGACCCGAATTTTGGGATATCGGTACCACCCGGGGTGACTAATTATCTTAGGTGTTTTTAGCTTGCTACATGTCTCTAGTTTATGTTTTGATATGATAGCCCTTGCACATTGGTAGCTTAATGGTCGTTATCACTTCTTGAATAGACATACCCTACCGAAAATTCCGAAATTTTTTAAAATGTCAAATTTGGGGACAGGAATGCCTAAATGTCAACAAAATGCATATAGTAATTGTCACATTTAATACAAGTCCTGTAAATACACACTAAGCATGCCATGGGCTTGTACATACTATTATGGCAAATTACTACTCCTAAATATCATCTACATCAGACTCGGAATCTGACTGTTGTGCCACCGTCTCTTCTTCAATAGCCTTGTTCTGACATGTCTGTAACCTGCACATGTCCGTGCATTTTAGACCATTGCTGAGGCAAGTACACTTAGGGAGTTCGCATGACCGCACACACTTGCAAGACAGTAGCTGCATAACAGCATCTGGTGCTGGTGAGCCTCGCATCCAGTTGACGGCAAGCTTACCGTCCTCATCTGTCATCCAACCGCAGTCTGTTGGGTTCGCAACAAATGGCTGGCTCTGAAGACTTCTCCTCCAGATCGCAGCCTGGTAGTTTGCACGCAGTGCATGCATGAAGAGGCAGTCCTCACAAGGAGGGAGTTGACTTGACTCTACCTCTCCACGTCTTGCACAGAACAGCTCATACCGAAGCTTGTTTACCTTAGTTGTGTGGGTAGATGGTAGGTACATGTGGCAGGTGATTTCCTGTAGCTTCTCAAAGAGTTCAGGAGACACTTCCCATGAGCGTCCAAGTTCGTGAAAAGCATCCTGGTATGTCTTGTCCATCTTCACCTGCTTGAGTGTCGTCATCTTCCCTCGGCCAGCGAATGCACTGACGGTATCACAGCCTGTAAAGGCATGCATACCAATCAATGAATCACACACGCTGCCTCCCAGTGTGCGGCTCAGTGTGGTGATATCCAGGAATCTTGTCCGGTTCTTCGTCCCGCACTTCTGGAACAGATGGGATGGGATCTTGTGGCACATGCCAAGACACAACACCATGACGTCTGTATCTTCTGCAGTGATGATGACAGACTTGTTCCCAGATTCTGCTGCATGAAGTGCATGGAGAAGAAGGCGTGTGTCTGCTTCTTCTTGAGTTGACTTAAGCTCAGGAGCCTCTTCCCACTGCTCTTTGGTGATCTTGAAGCAGCGCTGCTCACATGTGACATACAGCTCCTTGTCCTTGAGCTTCTCCCTGTGCTGTGGTGCCTTCCATTCTTCTACCAAGAACTTGATAAGACTTGCCTTGTTGGAGGAACTACCGAGTAACTTTCTCCACTGCTGGATGTTGTGCCCAGGTTGAATGTTCTTGAAATGAATTCCTGTGCCTGCACTTCTTTTGGCTCGTTCTGCATCCTTGATGGATGTCTCCTTGTAGATATCAAACACAACATCAATGCGCCTGCTCTTAGCACCTTCATGAACAGCGTGACTCAGTGCTGTACCTGCAAGCTGTGAAAAAGTTTTGTCGTTTCCCTTCAGTTTGTGGACCAGGCTCATCCCATCAATTATGGTAGCAGAGGGCTCGGGTATCACTTCTGCAGGAGAAACATTCCTCTCTAACTCCTTTGCTTGGGCAGCCTTGTTGGTCTTGCGGAGAGACCCATCACCGCTGGCAAGTGCCCAAGGCAAAGGCCCAAGGGGATGAGCCAAGACATCACTCATTTTGAGCTTTCTGTTCTCGGCAACAAGGATCATCTGGCCAAATAGGTTCCTGTCAGCCTTTAAGATAGCCTCCTTGGCATGGTCTTGTGAGCGTGGCTTCATTCTGATGTTAGTGAACGTTCTCAGTTTCGTCTTCGTCATCGTGTCATGAAACTGTATAGTTGGCGTATCGATCTCCAGGCGCTCTTCCTTGAAGGCTTGATATGCATCCTCTCCTATTCTGTAGGCCCCTAGAAGGTCTTTGACAACTTCTGGTGGTGCCATAGTCGCAGTTGACAAACTGACAAGATCTTCTTGCTCTGCGTTGAAGGGGTTCAACCAGCTGGTCTCCATCAGTTGAACTAAAGATTGGACATCGGCCTCATCTCTTCTAATCCTGGCCATCTGTAGGTCTGGGTGGCTGAAGTCAGTATACTTTTGGCCTACTACCATAGTCCTGAGCTGCCTTAAGTACCTGCTGCGATACTCCGATGTCAGGTAGTACCTGGCGACAGCTCCGCCTTTCAGGCTGAAGCCTTTTGTGCCCCCTGGTGTCTGGGTGTCTTTGTTGATCGTCTCTTCGATTGTCTGGTCCACAGGGATCCGTCCAAAGGGATTCTTGCTACCGATCTGGACCGAAAAGCCACCTTGCATGAAGTGTTCATGGACCTCTGGGTGTTCAATGGGCAGTCGAGACATCAAGGCATAGTAGTAGGTTAGGAACCGGGCATAGTTCACTTTGTCATAGGCAAAACACCACGGTATCATCTGTCGGATTGCTCCTAGGTGGAGCATCCAGTTGCCTTCTCTGGAGGCTCGAATTAAGTCAAGCATGATCTCAACCATGTCCAGGTATGACATCCAGAATGCTGAGAGGTTGTGTTCATCTCTGAGGGTCTCAAGATAAACTTGGAAAAGCTTCATGATATGTGTGCATGATTCACTCTCCATCAGCTCTTGAAAGAGTCCCTGAGACACATTGCTGTGAAAGCTGTTGATGTCCTTCAGTGTTTCATCTAGATGGTGTATGTCCCTTGAATGGTTTTCTTCTAGCCATGAAAGGAAGCCTTTCCATGCAAGCCTCATCAGTGCTTCATACACTAGCTTGTGTAGTCTCACTGCTCTGTTGTACCTCTTGCCGTTCATCACTCCTGACACTGATCCTTCTGCGATGATACCTGATTCCACACACAGATCTCTAAGACCTGCATCTTGAAACCTCTTTCCTATGGTGGAGATGAGATTACAGATTGTGTGGAAGACGCCCATCCTGATGATAATGTTCTTGAACTTCTCTTGTTTCCAGATAACTTCGGCAGCTTTGGCATAGAGTGCTTGATCAAACACGCACACAATCTTGTTAAGCTGTAAGGACTGCATGATAGCATGCGTTTGTTCCAAGATTTCATTAACGGTGGACATTTCTGTTGCGGGAGCATTGATAGTGGGCAGGTAGCTTACAGTGTCCTGAACCACTGCAATGTCTCTGCGCATTTTGATGTTGAACCCAGTCCAACTGCTGATGGACTGGTCCTCATGGTCTGACATTCGAGTAAGAAGCCAGATATGGTTCTTTGTCTTTGAATCCTGGACTTCCTTGGTAGTGTCGACATACGCAGTCTCAATCCTAGGTGGCCCTGCCCGCCGCCCAACATTGTATATTGGCAGCATTGATGATGTCTGAGTGATGCTTCTTATCTTGGACTTGGTAATCTCTGGCAGGACTTTCTCTGGCACAGAGCCTGCAACCTTGGACTGGACAGCAATGCCATTGACTCTATGAGAAGTACCTGCTCCACTTAGGGTCTCTTCAAGTCGGTCAATGTTATCCCAGGCCAGGGTTGTGAACACACCAGGGTAGATGTTTGCTGGCAGTGGAATGTCATCCTTTGAGCATTCCAGCTTCTGGATACAAAGGGCTGTATCGATCTCCTCAAACATTGAGTAAGACACACAGTGACCAAGACGATTCAGAGTTCGGATCAGTTCTGTGTTTCCTGTCAAAGACTTTACAGCATTGGTCAGCAGTACGTGCTTGGGTGGTTTTGTCTTGCCACTGGTAACAGCAAAGACCAAGTCACTGCCAAAGGAAGTGGCAAGACGTTGAGCTCTTTCAGAGGGAGTTTCACACTCACACTCTCCTGTCAGCAGGGTGTGCAGGAATTGAGTGACTGCTGCAGGAATGACATTCTGATCTGTATCGGGAGGCCATGGCTGACTCACATCTTGTTTATTGATCTCATTCCTCAGCTGCATTCCTGCTTTGGTTAAGACATCGTCAGAGTTAGCTGCTCTTGCTTCTTGCAGGTCTTTTGCCATTTTGTGTGCTTGCCGGGCAAGGTCGTCCATTGAGAGGCTGCGTGGATAGATTAGAAGCTTTCCTTTCTCATCTGGGACAAAGCGTAGTGATTCTCCAAACTCGGTTTCAATCTTTCGGCGAACATGTTTCTTTGTCGCTGGTTTCAGTTGGATAATACCACGGGACATCATGGATCTCTCAAGCCTAGATGTGAGGTTTGTCATAGGCAGTACCTCTGGGTTGGGGAATAATTTGGTCCTTATATACAAGCAGAGTTCCTCGAGGGCTTCTGTCTCAACCTCTTCGTAGCGTGCTTCCTCGCTTTCTTCCTGATTTTCACCTGCACCCGACCTGGCGGCCGCTGGGAAATCATCTTTTGTGAAGAGTTTGTAGCACGACTTGTGGTAGTGACCCTCTGCAGCAACAAGGTCTCTGCTAACTAAACCAAGGATTCTCTGGTTGAGTTTCCTTATTGCTGCTCTGCGAATCTTCTCATCTGCTCGTAGCTCAACACACTGTATGAGTGGCTCCCTTGTCTTTGTTGTGTTTATGTACTTGCTTGACTTCTCGCAGAAGATACATCCTTTGGCATACACCCTGCTAGTACTAGGGGCATCCCTTGATGCCCTCCTCCTGGGGTCGACGCTTGCTGATTCTATCTTGACACCCTTGGCAAGGATAGAATCCAGTGACTTCTTCATTGTAAAGAGACTACAACATTTACGGTGATAATGTATGTGTGGTATTCCTCCTTCTTCAAGGCCCTTGGCTGCTTCCAGGACTGGATCATGCTGCCTGATTTCTGCAGCCCTGAGCAATGTGTTCCAAGAGTCCAAATCCTGTGGTGACACCAGAGCATCGCTGTCATCATCAGAGCAGTGGATGATACAGTCGATCCGTGCTCTCTTCCTCGCAGATGGTTCCATCCTGCCGTCAAACAGTCGACACACACCTGCAAAAAATATCACCATTAAACCATGAACAAACAAACACATTACATGGAAACCACTCTACATATGTTTGCTCCTTCCAATAATAAATTATCCCCAAAATATAACCAAAAATCCCCAAATATGAAATAAACCCCTAAATATGGAGAAACTTGAAATACACATCGGAATAATTCTTGTAGAGAATCAAATAAGCTACAAGAGCTGTTAGAATATATTTTTCAATGTTCCCCATATTTAAGGATTTATTCTAGATTTAGAGGAAAATACCCAAAATATAGAGTATATTCCGAAATATGAGGAAATTTGAAAAATACCTAGGAACAACTCTGGTAGAGAATATAATTCTACATAGGTGTTCAAAGTTTCGCGATGATTGTGTGATGGATTTTAAAGAAAATGAGGAAAACGCCGAGCGTCACGCTAAAAATCTTTATTTTTGGGTAGCGCCCCTATTGCATCAAAAAAATTAGACTAAGCTACCAGTGTGAGAAGGCTATCATATCTTAATGTACTTACAGTCACTCTATAAACATTTTAGTACCATTCGTGTTTAGTCACCCCAGGTGGTACCGATATCTGGCCTGGCTCATGGACTACAGCTGCAAGTTCACCTTCCCCAACTCCAAATGAGACTGATTTGAATGCCCACAACTCGGGTCTTATATACCAAACAATGATGGTGTAGGAACGAATCAAGAGGCGGGGGTGGTGCCTGCTCCAATCATAGCTCCTCGAGTTGCATAGCAGGTGCCTGGTCCAATCACAGCTCCTGGCGTCGAACATACGTCATAGCGTCGGTCATCAAGTAGTTTGCAGGGTCCCCTATGACGCACGCAGGTGTGAAGGCTAGTTGGCTAGTTTCCCCACTCGCTAGTCTGCTTCACCGTTTGGGTAGTGTGGCTCCTTCAACTCTAATTCTAACTCTTAAATTAACATACAGGGCTCCGTATGTCAGAATATATATACAGTATACTCTCTCTATATATATATATATATATATATATATATATATATATATATACATATATGTGTGTGTGTGTGCGTGTGTCGCGTGTTTGTGTAAGTATGTGTGTGTAAAATAATAAGGTGAAAGATGAAGATAATGCAGTGAGAAGGGAGAGACAGACTATAAGGGCGATAAGTGACTAAGGGAGGGGTAGGAATAAGTTGGGATTTATCCTTTTGAAGATTCTGACGCATTTTGACAGTTTATTCTGGATATAATTAGACGATTTTATACAATTTAGGAAGGATCTGTGGGAATTCTAAGGGTAAAGACTGTCTCAATTAACCCTCTGACTTCCATATACCCTTCTTAAAATTAATTCAACCGTGTAATTATTATGTTCTCTCCACTAACCAACTTTACTCCTAAACTCGATTAATGAAATTAACAAACACATGTGGCAGTCCGGGGATTCGAACCCAGGACACTCACACTTTCAGTATTCGTGGACGGGTTCCTTTAATGTATTCTGGCTATCATTTGACCATGTTATGCAGCTTAGGAGAAACCTTTAGTAATCTATGGGGTCAAAGCTATTTAATTATGCCTCCGAGTCCCACAGATCCTTCTTAAACTGAATACAATATTCTAATAATAGCCAGAACGCGTCATAATCTTCAAAGGGTTGTCCTGAGACAGAGATATGCAGAGGGCGAGAGGTACAGTCGTGAACATCCATTCGACTCAGTGACCCTTTAAGGGGATCGTTGTTGGCTTTTGGTCTATATATTTATATATTAATGTATTTTTTTAGTTCCCTCGCTAGACCTCCATCAAGCTTAGACAAACACCCCCTAGACTCCCTTCTAAAATAAATGTGTACCGGTACATTTTTCGGTAGAAAATGTCCGGGCCGAAGGCCGATTCCTTCTAAAATTAGAGGTTCTCTATCCCTAGCCATGAAAAATCGACACCTAAAGGGCACGAAAGGTCTTAATATTGACAACAAAATGAGGCGAAAGGTCTCAAAACCGCCAAACTAACGGAACGAACGTCTTAAAACCTCAAAACTAATATGCTAAACATGAGGGAGAAGGGGTCCAGAAAAAGCGAGTATTGCCCCCTTAAAGCTGGGTTCTGAAGCATTTGGGCTGTAATAAAGCCTTGACCCTTTCTGTACCGGGACGTCCTTTTCATTATATTCTGGCAACTACTATGCGACTTTATTCAGCTTAGGAAGGATGTCTGCCAGTTAAAAAGCGACAGACTATCACAATTAGTTCTTGTAGCTACCATATATCCTTCCTAAGCTTCATAAAATCTTCTAAATGTAGCTGGAATAAAATCAAAACACGTCATCGGTACAAAAGGGATTAAAGGATCTCGTTGGCCTTCGATACTGATTGAAATGAGTGAGTCGCTATTTAAGTTCTTGACTGTACGGTGGCCTGCTTATAAAGGTGGTACAAGTGTATGAACAATTCTGATACGCTGGTGAAATATTTTGAAACATTCCCTTTAAACAGATGGCCGAATAAGTGTGTTTCCTCGTCCAATGTTCACTGTTTCAAGGGAATCATAAAGTAGTGTATTATAGGTAGCGCCAACGAACTTGACAATAATCTTGATCCCTAACCTCTGTGTAACTCAAATGGGCCTAAAGCAAACTGGCTGTAAATATCCACACCTATTTCCTGGTGGATTCTTCCCAAATGATAGAAACGTCAGCCCGTTTGTTTTAATTATTTTCGAGATATAAGAGTTTAGGGGTCAAGATTATTGTCAAGTTGATCGGTGCTACCTATAGCTACTTGTGCAGGTGATTGGTGCTACCTATAGCTACTTGTGCAGGTGATTGGTGCTACCTATAGCTACTTGTGCAGGTGATTGGTGCTACCTATAGCTACTTGTGCAGGTGATTGGTGCTACCTATAGCTACTTGTGCAGGCGATTGGTGCTACCTATAGCTACTTGTGCAGGCGATTGGTGCTACCTATAGCTACTTGTGCAGGTGATTGGTGCTACCAAGAGCTACTTGTGCAGGTGATTGGTGCTACCTATAGCTACTTGTGCAGGCGATTGGTGCTACCTATAGCTACTTGTGCAGGTGATTGGTGCTACCTATAGCTACTTGTGCAGGCGATTGGTGCTACCTATAGCTACTTGTGCAGGTGATCGGTGCTACCTATAGCTACTTGTGCAGGTGATCGGTGCTACCTATAGCTACTTGTGCAGGTGATCGGTGCTACCTATAGCTACTTGTGCAGGTGATCGGTGCTACCTATAGCTACTTGTGCAGGCGATTGGTGCTACCTATAGCTACTTGTGCAGGTGATTGGTGCTACCTATAGCTACTTGTGCAGGTGATTGGTGCTACCTATAGCTACTTGTGCAGGTGATCGGTGCTACCTATAGCTACTTGTGCAGGTGATTGGTGCTACCTATAGCTACTTGTGCAGGTGATTGGTGCTACCTATAGCTACTTGTGCAGGTGATCGGTGCTACCTATAGCTACTTGTGCAGGTGATTGGTGCTACCTATAGCTACTTGTGCAGGTGATTGGTGCTACCTATAGCTACTTGTGCAGGTGATTGGTGCTACCTATAGCTACTTGTGCAGGTGATTGGTGCTACCAAGAGCTACTTGTGCAGGTGATTGGTGCTACCTATAGCTACTTGTGCAGGTGATCGGTGCTACCTATAGCTACTTGTGCAGGTGATCGGTGCTACCTATAGCTACTTGTGCAGGTGATCGGTGCTACCTATAGCTACTTGTGCAGGTGATTGGTGCTACCTATAGCTACTTGTGCAGGTGATTGGTGCTACCAAGAGCTACTTGTGCAGGTGATTGGTGCTACCTGGTGAGGGGAGGTGTGGCAGAGTGGTCTTGCCACTGGACTGGTAATCCAATGGACCCAGGTTCGAATCCCAATATGTCAATGGGAAGATATTATTGGGATGGAATTTGTGCTGTACCTAGTATCAGTGCATTACCACAGCACACCGAAATGCCAAAAAAATACCCTCATTGTTCCCTGATTAAATAGCATTGTATGAATATTCCCATATTCAAAAATATGCTACAGGGGGACAATGCCTAGTGAGTCAATTGCTCAATAGGTGGCGTTCTTAAAGTGAGGGTCCGAGTCTGTGGGGATGAGACTGTGAAGCGCAGAGGCGAGGCGGCTTCAGAGATGGAATTGCTTCGAGCCGTGAAGCTTCGCATGTCTCACTCCCTAGACTGGAGCAAGACCTCACGGGCCTCACCGTGTTCAGCGGTTGAGTGTAAAGGCTATCAGCCTATGCCCAAGAGGGAGTAGTTGGAAAAAAAAAAAAACTATAGCTACTTGTGCAGGTGATCGGTGCTACCTATAGCTACTTGTGCAGGTGATCGGTGCTACCTATAGCTACTTGTGCAGGTGATCGGTGCTACCTATAGCTACTTGTGCAGGCGATTGGTGCTACCTATAGCTACTTGTGCAGGCGATTGGTGCTACCTATAGCTACTTGTGCAGGTGATTGGTGCTACCTATAGCTACTTGTGCAGGTGATTGGTGCTACCTATAGCTACTTGTGCAGGTGATTGGTGCTACCTATAGCTACTTGTGCAGGTGATTGGTGCTACCTATAGCTACTTGTGCAGGTGATTGGTGCTACCTATAGCTACTTGTGCAGGTGATTGGTGCTACCAAGAGCTACTTGTGCAGGTGATTGGTGCTACCTATAGCTACTTGTGCAGGTGATTGGTGCTACCTATAGCTACTTGTGCAGGTGATTGGTGCTACCTATAGCTACTTGTGCAGGCGATTGGTGCTACCTATAGCTACTTGTGCAGGCGATCGGTGCTACCTATAGCTACTTGTGCAGGTGATTGGTGCTACCTATAGCTACTTGTGCAGGTGATTGGTGCTACCTATAGCTACTTGTGCAGGTGATTGGTGCTACCTATAGCTACTTGTGCAGGTGATTGGTGCTACCTATAGCTACTTGTGCAGGCGATTGGTGCTACCTATAGCTACTTGTGCAGGTGATTGTATACTGTAAAAATGTTTGGTTTAAAAAAAAAAGTTATAAATGGGTACCTGTATGTAAAGCGCCTTATATTTTCCTATGTGAATGAAGGAGACAAAAGGCAAAGGTGCCTGTAACGAGTGTCCCCCCAACAAAATGAAAGCATGAACGAGCCAAATTCAAGGTACAGTACGTCAGCGTCAAAATGTCTGGACACACGGAGTTTGAAGCAGTCGAAGTCATAGGATGAGGGGAAGACAGTTTGCGGGAGAGAATCAATGCAAAGAATAAAGCTGAAAAAAGGCTAATGTGGGAATAAACTATACCGTATTTATTTACCCTTAAAATATGTTGGTAGGGATAAGGATAGAAAGGTATAATTTGCACTCAAGGGTAAATTCACTATCAGTATACCCATATCCTTGATTATGTAAAACGAATGAATACACACAGGAATACACACAGGAATACACACAGGAATACACAGGAATAACGATAGCGACGAATTAGTAGGGAATGCAAAGAAGCAAGAAGGATTGTATTTGGAGGTGGAAACATGACTGAATATAAAAACCATATTTTGAGGAGGAACACTTTACTGACGATTCGCAGATAGCTTTAATAAGTAACACCCCCGTTCTTAACATTAATCATCAATTACAAACCCCAATGTACTTGAATAAACTAATGAAAGCATATGTAAACAAAGCAAACTAAACTATGAGATTGAAAGGGGGATATACGAATGAGTGAAGAGAATCGAGAAGAATAATACAGCTGACGGAATCAACTACGAATGCAAAGTGAAGAAAGTGGGAATATTTTACAAGACAGAACAGAAAACTAAGAATGATAAATAAGACGTCATGGTGGTGCAAAACTGGATGAGGCAACGAAGAGAGAGAGAGAGAGAGAGAGAGAGAGAGAGAGAGAGAGAGAGAGAGAGAGCCAGGGCGCAGATCAATAACAGGGACTCACCATCTCCTCTCCTCTCTCTCTCTCTCTCTCTCTCTCTCTCTCTCTCTCTCTCTCTCTCTCTCTCTCTCTCTCCATTTCCCCGTCTGACAGTTCCCTCCCACTCTCTCTTTTCCCCTTATTTCTCCCCTCCTTCATAGATCCCTCTCTCTCTCTCTCTCTCTCATCTTAATTTCAAGGCCATTTAAAGCACTCCATTTCTCTCTATACACTATATATCCCCCCAGGGTATAGGAAGGGTAAGACACAAGGTATATAAAATCATAGGGTATAGTGATATAGTGAGTTGCCTTTCTACCCTATGTGTAAGATGGGTTTACTTTATTACCACCAATACACCTTTAACCCATTCAGTACCGGGGACGTCCTCTTTTATCATATCCTGGCAACTATTAGACGATTTTATTCAGTTTAGGAAGGACCTCTAGCAAATAATAAGGCTTCAAACTATTTCAACCAATCCCTTTAACTGCCCCAAATCCTTCCTAAGCTGCATAATATCGTGTAAATATAGCTAGACTAAAATATAACACACGTCGCTGGTACTCAAAGGGTTAACCCATACAGAATGATGACGCTTTAGTAACTTTTGCTCTGGCTAAATTATACAGTTTTATGTAGTTTACGAAGGACCTATGTTATTCAGAGGTATTTTTGAGATCGTACTTACACCCTTCCGTATTGAAGGTAGATTATAAGCTGAAGAATATCGTCTAATGGTAACCAGAATATGATGAAAATTACGACATCGTGCTAAAGGGGTTAAGGGGGCAGTGGCTGTTTTTTTTTTTTTCTATCTATCTATCTATCTATTGCCAGACGCCTTACTCCCCTTAATGGGGGTGGCCATACACAAAATGCCCCCAAGTG
>JBAKBP010035053.1:0-19971 GCA_037953745.1 Lithodes maja | reverse complement strand
TGCTTCCTTTCCATTTGTATCTTAGGACTTGGTATCCTTTATTGACTGATATTCTTTACTTATGGAAAAATACTGAAACTAATTAAAGTCATGTAGTATTTATAAAGAATTATTATTTAACCGAAGCTTAGTAGGCTATGGTTATGAACCGAATAAGTTATATCTAAAGGACTATTAATTCTATAAAAGTCTTGAAAGATAAATATTAAAGTAAGAATATTTCTGTCTCTTACCCTTTTTTAAGTGAATAGATAGTTTTCTTATATCATGTCCTTTTATTTATATTTAATGTGGTTATTATTCTTGGTTCTTGTTTTACGTTAATAGTATTATATTATTATTATCAGGATTAATATCAAAGTCACATAAAAAGTTAGATATATATTTAATAATTAGATAAATGTATTTCTTAACCACGTAACATTGAGGTTTCATTATGAGTAAACTAAGTTACAGGATCGCTTCATAGATTCGATTCAGGTCTCACTCAAATAATATGAAAATCAAAAATAATATTTTGAAGCTAAAAGAATTTTCTTCAGCTTAGGAAATCACTAGAAGTAACATTAAAACAGCCATGTTAGTCTAAGGCTATATTACTAATAAGAGACAATAGTATCACCGTTCTTGTTCTTACCAGCAATGTAAGCAAATGAAAGAACTCGTAAGTATTAATATAAAACAATAGTATTACTTTTATCATAACCCAATTACTTGAAGAGTTGCTTTAGTCCACAAGTCAGTCAACTAAAATAGTTAAGTATATAATAGTAGCGTTAACGTTAATTCCAAATCACATATCTCACTAACCAACATAACGTAAGTGTTTACACCGAACACACTTAACACACACTTATATAATCTGACTGACAGTCACAATCCCACTATAATACTTCACCCCGTCTTCCTCCAGCTGCAAGTTCACCTTCCCAACTCCAAATGAGACTGATTTGAATACCCACTACTCGGGTCTTATATACTATGCAATGATGGTGTAGGAACGAATCAGGAGGCCGGGGTTGGTGCGCGCCCCAATCACAGCTCCTCTAGTTGCGTAAGAGGTGCATGGTCCAATGGCGTCGATTGGGCGTGACTGGGTGATTCGGCACTCCTTCAACTCTGAATTCTAACTCTTAAATAAACATACGGGGCTCCGTATGTCAGACCTCCCCCCTAGAAAAGAGTTTAAGGAGTATAGTACATAATATTAAACATAAGACATAAATAGATTCACCACCAGATTGGCAACAGCAAGATTATAATGAGGATATAATAAGGCTATCACCCAAAGTAGGCAACGTCCCCAGGTACCACATCAGAACATAGCCGGAACGTAGCTGGAGCGTTATTCGAACTGCAAGGCATTATCTCACAGCTGAAGGCTTGAAAGTGCACTACTAAAGCATGATATTTACCTCGCTACAAGGGAGAGCTAATTGCCAAAATCCTCTCATTAAGTTAATCTTACTGCTGTATGAGGCCAACCCGGTAAATGTAATCTTTAATAGATACGTGATAGGCAATCGGCTAGCACGTTCTGGACCCCCTTAATATGTTTAACATCCAGGGAGTATTCCTGCAGCAACAAACACCACCTGGTCAGTCGTTGGTTTTTATTTTGGAACTTATGCAAACATTTTAAGGGGTGATGGTCAGTATACACAATGATGGCACCAGAGGCAGATTGCACATAGACAGCAAAGTATTGAAGGGATAAAATTAATGCTAACAGCTCCTTCTCAATGACTGAATAGTTACGTTGAGCAGAATTTAATTTTTTACTAAAATAGCACACAGGATGCAATACTTCAGTCGTCTTCCTGTAGCAATACTGCACCAACCCCGGTATTGTTCGCATCCACTGCTAGGGAAAAAGATCTGTTAACATCAGGAGCTCGAAGTACAGGATAATTAGATAAAATATATTTGGTAGCATTAAAGGCCTCCTCACATTCGGAGGACCACTCAAACTTCACATCCTTACGGAGAAGATCTGTCAGGGGAGCTGTTAACCTAGAAAAGTTTAAGATGAAACGCCTATAATAACCAATCATTCCTAGGTACCTTTGGATATGTTTCTTAGTGCTAGGAGTGGGAATTCTAGAATAGACTCTACCTTTGCTTGAGGAGGTGCAACCTGCCCCTGACCTACCGTATATCCTAGATACTGGACCGTACTCTTTACAAAGGTGCATTTCTTAAGATTAACCACCAGATTGGCATCAGCAAGATTTAAGAACAGCAATCTAAGTTGGTAAAGATGCTCCTCCCATGACTGTGAAAAGATAATGTTACGACTGGGGTTCAAATATATCAGGGCTCTTATTCATTGGACTAGTAATGGCATAAATGTTACAACGGAAAGCGCTAGCTCCAACCTCTGAAGTATATTCCCAGTGAACAAAGAACACAAATACTCTACAGAGTTCTATATGCAATAATAGGCTATCAAACTCTCAATAAATGTGCTTCTACTCTAGGCTTAATGTTATGTGAAAACAGCCTATTACTACCTATAACCGAAGGTGCTTGGTTATGGTATGCAAAGTAAGGTGGTAAGAGAAGTTACAGCTTACGTTACTTTTATCAATAAATGTCAGGCACTCCTGCATGAAAGAAAGTGCACTAAAGTCCTTCAACACTAACAAGGAATCTTCTTTAAATGTTAGATGCTATAAAGATGCTCGTATCGGAAATGGAACCCAAAAAGGCAGGCAGTGGAACAATGCTCGTGCAGGCTATGCACACAAAAAGGCAGAATATATAATGCCGTCGGAGCCAAGAATATCCTAAACACTACAACAATAATAATAATCGCCACGACAATGCAGTATTCCTATCAACAAAAAGAGCCTAAGTCGTTTGTGTCTCAATACATCAAACTAGGCTGCAAAATGCTTGTGTAATCATAAATGGGTATGCATAAAAAGAGTAATTAGGTTAATATACTTAATGTCTACTATGATTGATAAAGTCTAGCTAGAGTCAATGATACGAGATACTGGTGCGCATGGCATGCCGCATAGCCTAGTGCAAATCTCAAGTCTGTGTGTCAAATATTACGTTATAATGAAGGGTAGCTCTCTTGAGAAACCTTAATACCGAAGTATTAAGCGTTCTCCTGGCGTACCTCAAAGACAAACAATCGAGACTAGAACAGTGCAGAATGGTATAGGCAAAAAGCCCTCATTCGTGCATGCTCTACTCTCAATGGCACACAGACTAGAATTTACTCAATCAACTCCAGTTCTCAGGTATGTTGTGCCGCTTTTTACTGAAGCCAGCACTCATAGGAAACAATACCTATTATATCAGACTCCCAGTCTAGCATTATCTAATCCAGCAGAACACTAATAATTATAGGAAGCGGCAATATGAAAGCCAACCAATGCTTCGTGATCCACTTATCTTAACAACTAACATACACAAGTTATATCAGACCTTAACACACAATACAACTGGCCAGCATGAAGCTGATTTTGCAGAGTTAACCAGAGGGGATATAATATTAATAAAAGGTGGTGAAAGATATGGAAATTGAGAGATAGAGTTACGACCGGGCACTCGGGTACACTAGGGCTCTTACACAGGACTCGAGTATGGCTCGCTGCCACAACGGAAACACACGATCCCAACCCCAGAGTACTGCCAGCCGAACAAAAAACGCCACTACCCTCCAGAGTTCTATCTGCTATAACGGGGTATACAAGAACTCGGTACTAGCGTTTCACACAACAGACTAATAACAAGACGGGAGTTATCTAGTCTGGTCAACAATCAAACAAAGAAGAAAGTACTACAACACTAAAGAATAGTGTTGGCCGAAGCCGAAGTAATCCACCCTTGACTAAGAACTTAAGAAGTCCTCCACCCTCTACTTCGGATCGGCACTATTACGTTACGTTAAACAATAGTCCTCGAGCATCAAGCAAGGAATCTTCTGATAAAGTTAGATGCTTCTCGAATACTCGTAAGAAGTAAGTATCGGATTTTGAACAGCAATTCAATAAGTAACACACTGGCAATTAACTAATATTAAAGGCTTTAAATTGACATAAGAAGAATTATAAGAATAGACAATAGTAAATGGCAAACATTAAGAAGAAGTACTCCGACAATGCACTGACAATAGCCTACTAGGATTGTGCTCGTGGGCCACTAATCTCTAAAGTAGCTAAGCGTGCCACACATGAAATCAATAGTGCATAAACAATAACATACATAAGGAGAAGCTTCAATACTATGCTGTATCTGCTGGTCGAGCAAAGTCTAGCTGGGATATCTAAGGTTAGGAAACAATGGCTGAGCAAGCGGCTCGTAGCCTAGCGAGGTCCTTAAGACTGTGCGGCCAAATTACGTTAATTGACGGGATGCTCTCTTGAGAGATCCAGATCACTAGTATCTGGTTCTCTCCTGGCGATCCTCTCAAAGTCAAGCAAACGAGATAGCACAGTGTTGGGTGGCAGAGGCAAAAGCCCTCACTCGCAACACAGTGCTAAACTCTCAAGGTACACAGTCAGAAAGACCACCTAGGCTTCCCACGTCTCCGTTGCAATTGTACCGGTTCAACCAAAACCTAGTACTCATAGGAAATCACAACTCCCGAAACCTTATCCCAGTCTAGCATTACCTAAACCAGCAGAAAACAGGAACATGGATAATCGTACACAGGGAAATGCATATACGAGTGCAACAAACATCAATCAATCCTATTCTAGTTATCCCTTCCAAAATAGGCTATCTAACAGGCATATATCTCGTGAGAACTCAAGCGATAATACTTTGGCTGACTAAATCTGCACCAAAGGGATCATGGGTTAAAAAGGGACGAGAAGAGAAGAAGATAGGCTGTTCAGAGAGTAGAGAAAGTTCACATCAGTCGGAAGAATATGGATAGTTGCAAGGGATATGAGAAGTCGCTCTGCCTGATGAGTTCTAAAGAATTGTGGCGAGGACCTCTCCTTTTTATACTCGGCCCTCTAGCGGCATATCGCAAACTACTAAGGACCGCCCACTGACAATCATTACGTCATATTCTCTCTCAATCTGGGATCGACAAAGGATTTCCCACGCGCTTGAGGAGGGAGGAGGGAGGAGGGAGGGAGGCCTACCTACCTCGTGGCGCGCTCACTGGCCGTCGTTACATAACTCTCTCTCTTCTCCTCATTATATATAAGTCCCACACACAATACTTATATCTAATGATATAAAATAGAACTCGTTGACTTAGAAGAAAACAAAATACATAATTATAATACTTATAGTACAACGGCTCACATAAACTGAGTTAGGAAACTCTACACGGACTACAGCCAAAGTTCCTGCCCTGACGATCCTAGCGAGAGTGGGGTCTGACTGAGCGTTCTGTACAGCATGCTCATACTCGGCATGCGTCACACCTCCCCCAAGATTTTACTTGCTCAACCCTGAGCTAAAATCTGACACGCAGAACCTAATCAAACCCCTCACACCCAGCGACCGCATGGCACTAAAACAACGCTGAGTTTATCACTAAAACACATCTTATAAAAAAAAAATTCACATTTCATAACTCCTCCAAACAATAGCAAAAGACATAATATCATGCTCCCAGAGCGAGCTTACAGCAGCTCAGCCGTTTGATAGTTCGTGGACTACTCAAACTCTATAGGCTATGACAAACTTATACAATTATCTATAACAAAAGAAAGAGTTTTTTTATGATTTTTATATTTTAATATGTTTTTTCCGGCTGCACTATAAGGGCAGCCTATTTTTTCTTCTATACCAAACGCTCAACTCCTGCTTTACGACCCAATACGCTGGGCTACAACCGCGAGCCAACAAGCACCAAGCGCAAAATACTACTCAAACTAAAGCAGGAGGCTACCCGTGTGTCAATCTCTCCGGGATCATACACCTGTGATAGCCTACGACTGATCATCTACCCTCGATAAACAATCCGCGATCACATTGTCACATCCCGCAATATGACGGATGTCCAGGTTATACTCCTGCAACATCAAAGACCACCTGGTCAGTCTCATATTGCGATTGTGAAATTGATTTAGGAATCTCAAAGGGTGATGATCAGTGTAGATAACCACGACTGGGCCATAGGCTGGAACATACACCTCGAAGTGCCTGAGCGACGGCACAATCGCCAGTAATTCCTTTTCTATTGTAGAATAGTTCTTTTGTGCAGCATTGAACTTCTTAGAAAAGAAACTTACTGGGTGTTCCACACCTTCATTGTCTGTCTGTAGCAAGACGGCACCAGCCCCTACACCACTAGCATCTGTTGCCAGCTGAAAAGGCCTGTTAAAGTCTGGGGCCCTGAGTATCGGGTGAGTACACAGCAAATGCTTCACCAAATTAAAAGCCTTTTCACACTCAGGCGCCCACAAAAACTTTTTGTCTTTAGATAACAAATCTGTGAGAGGTGCCAACACCGTGGAGTAACCTTTTATAAAGCGTCTGTAGTAGCCTATCATACCCAAGAATCTCATAATCTGCTTCTTGGTGGTTGGGTGCGGAAATTTATTGATAGCCTGTACCTTGTTCTGAGGAGGGCACACCTGTCCCCTTCCCACTACAAACCCAAGGTACTGCACAGTGGCTTTTACGAAGTCACACTTTGCCAAATTTACTACCAGACCTGCTTCACTAAGTTTCCGGAACAAGGTCTCCAGGTGCTCACAATGGCTCTCAAAGTCGTCATCATAAATGATTACATCGTCCAAGTATACGGTGCAATTTGGAATGTCCTTGACAATTTCATTCATCAGGTTCTGAAACGTTGCTGGTGCATTCTTAAGTCCGTAGGGCATAACATTACACCGGTAAGTACTCCCGTCCACCACAAAACCACATACCTCTTTAGCACGCTCGGACAAAGGTACTTGCCAGTAACCTTTTACTAAATCTACTTTAGACAAAAACCGAGCATTACCAATTTTATCAACACTATCATCAACCCGAGGAAGAGGATATGGGTTAGTTGGAGTCAAACCGTTTAGCCTACGGAAATCAATACAGAAGCGTACCTTGCCATCTGGCTTAGGCTGCAGTGTTACGGGGGAAGTCCATTTAACGGTGCCTTTCTCTATCAACCCTCTACCGAGCATATACTCCAACTCATCCCTCAGAGCGGGTAGTTTTATGGGGGGCACACGGTACGGGATTGACTTAAAGGGTAGATGGTCCCCCACGTCAACATCATGCATAGCCTGAGTAGTGAGGCCTGGGTGTTCAGCAAATACAGTGGGGTATGAACCGAGCAACTGACGGATAGCTTCAAACTGCGGCTCAGGCAAATGAGCTATAGCCTCGTCAGCCCTTAGGCTCGAGTTCCCCGCCCACTGATCCGCTGAAACATGGTGATCCCAGCTATCCTCCTCTGAAGCTTGACTGTCCCCCTCTCCTTCTCCACCACGGCCGCAACAAGCCAACACAGGGACAGTGAGAGGCTCAGAGGGGCGCCTCACATACTCTTTTATCAGGTTCACGTGACATAACTGGTTCTTTTTCCTCCGGTCTGGAGTGGCAACAAGGTAATCTAGGTCCGAAATTTTCTCCACAATTTTATAGGGTCCAGTATACTTCGCAGACAAGGGGTTACCAACCAAAGGCAACAAAATTAATACCTCTTGTCCTACAATGAACTTCCGGAGCTTCACTTTGCGATCATACCTGTCCTTCATTAAAGCTTGTGATCCTGTTAAATTCCGACCTGCCATCTCCAGACTCTTAAGCATGCGCTCACGGCTTTCAAACACATACTTTAACAAGGAACAAGGCTGCACAGTTCCTTCCCAAATTTCCCGCAGCATATTAAGGGGGCCCCTGACGCGGTGTCCAAAAATCAGCTCGTTTGGACTAAATCCCAGGCTCTCACCAGGCACTTCCCGAGCAGCAAACAGTACATACGGCAATCCAAGATCCCAATCTCTTCCGTTGTCAGCACAATAACACCTGAGCATGCTTTTAAGGGTGGCATGCCACCGCTCAAGCACCCCTTGGCTCTCAGGGTGATACGCTGACGATACCACCGCCCGTATCCCATGCTGTTGCATTGTTTGCTTAAAGAGATTGGAGGTGAAATTGGACCCCTGGTCAGACTGAATCTCCTCCGGGTACCCGTACCTTGAAAAGTACCACAACAAGTTACTGACTACCGTCTTAGCCATGCCGTTTTTCATGGGGTATGCATCGGGGTATCTAGTGGCAACATCCATGATGGTTAACAAAAATTTATTACCAGCCTTTGTGGGAGGGAGTGGACCAACCATGTCAACAACAATCTTACTAAAAGGTGGCCCAATTACAGGAATAGGGTGCAACGGAGCTTTAGGAATAACTTGGTTTGGTTTCCCGACCCGTTGACAAATATCACATGAGTTTATCCATGACTGCACATGAGACTTCATCCCCGGCCACCAAAACAACTTCCCCAAAGCCGCCACCGTTTTTCTTACCCCCAAATGTCCTGCCAGCGGTGTGTCATGCGCCAAACTCAGTAGGCTATCCCTGCACTCCCGCGGCACCACCAACTGGTCCACTACTCCGGACCCCTTTTTCCAGCTACGGTTAGGGTCTTGAAAACGCCGATAGAGGATGCCATCTAAATAAAAAAAATCTCCCGGCTGTGCATCACCGTCCTCGTCGAGCTCCACAGCTCCATTAGCACACGTTTGGAGCTCAGGGTCCTCCAGCTGCAACCGACGTATATCTGAGGGTGCCAAGCGATCTAACTGCTCCCGGAGCAATGCATGACCCTCCCCGATACTGGGCTGCTCCCTCTGTCTCTCTCGATGTTCATAACGTTGCTGTCGTGGAGACTCGTCATGCCCAGCCTCGTCACTCTCGATGACAGGCCCAGGGGCTACTCCAGAACTAAGTAATGGTGCTAATACTGAATCACCCAGGAGAGCCGCCGAGTCAAAACTCTTAAAACCAACTCCAGCTTTAGCCTCCTCCTGTTGATCGTTCCTCTGCTGGTCTGAAGACGGAGGACTAGGCTGTGACACTTTAGCTGCCCGAGCTCGGGTGACAGCACACGCCATGGGTTGTGCCTGGCACCGCTCGACCCACTCTCGCTCTTCCCTACTCACGTCGGCCGGCCTCTCGGCAACGACTAAGGGTAGAACCTCAGAAGCGGGCATTGCAAAGTCGTTGCCGAGCAGAAGGTCGACGCCCTCCACTGGCAGTTTCTCCACAATCCCAACATCCAATTCACGTGCCACACCATCCACCTCCAACTCCAACCGCACCAGCGGGTATGACCGAGTTGCATTAATACCCTGCACCACCACCACCCGAGCCGCATTTATAGGGTAGCCAGTCAAGTTTTTCATCAAAGTCTGGGAAGCACCTGTATCACGCAAGACCTCTACTCCATGCTTGCGCCCCGCCCACATCACGCAACCCCGTCCTCTATGGTCGCAAAAAACATCCTGAGCAGGGTTCGAGCCTCCCAGGTGCTTCTGCACTGGCTGTGCCTCAGCCTCTGACGAACTGCCCCGGGCAAACTCAGAAGACTTCAGAGACACACCAATGTTGCAGGCCAAAGACACAGCTGCTGTAGGTGGTTTGCTAGGACAGACTCTTGCAAAGTGCCCCTTTTTATGACATTGATAACACTCTAACTCCCCTTTGGGCTTCCCTTGGTACTGGGAAGGGCCCGGCCCCTTCTTAAATGGGACGGTGCTAGTCTTGTGGTCAGTCTTGGTATCGTAACTCTTGTACTTGTTTGCATAAGATATATTACTAACTCGGGGGGGTGGGGCATCACGCCCCTTGTTACCTGCCTCACTACGCTGGGCAGACCCGCACCCACGAATTAATGATAGCCGGAGGGCAGCCATCTCAGCTGCCTCCTGTAGAGTTTTTGGATTCTTTTCTTTAATAGTTAAAGTCATTTCTGCACCTGTACACTTATAAAACTGCTCGAGCAGAAACAGCTCAGTCAACTGTTCGGCCGTCTCAGCTTTCTCAGAACGTGTCCAGTTTGTAAGTGCATCTTTTAAGTCCCGGGCATGTTCAAGAAAGGTCGCCTCCCTAGTCTTTGTAACACCCCGAAACTTCAATCGATATGTTTCTGGTTGCAACTCGTATGCCCGTAGGACAGCTCTCTTCAATTCTGGGTAGTCAATGCAAGACTCTAAAGGCAGTGCATCATAAGCCTTCAGACCCTTACCCGTAAGTCTTGAGGAGACCAGAGCTGCCCACTTCTCTTCAGGCCAATTATGCTCCCTACACTTCTTCTCAAAACGATTAAAAAATTCTGTGACTTCAGTTTCACTAAATGCCGGCACCAATTTGACTAAGTGAGACAAGGACTGTTCTCTTACTTGGCCCTCACGGCCCATCCGAATCCCTGTCGACTCTGCACGAGTCTTATCTAAATCTATTTGAGCACAATATTTCTCTGAGTCGTATCTAAGCTCAGCCTCGTGCCTCCTAGTCTCATTCTCCTGCCTCCTAGTCTCATTCTCCTGCCTCCTAGACTCAGCCTCAATCTCCTTCTCCTGCTTCCTAGACTCAGCCTCAATCTCATACTTCCTAGACTCAATTTTAGCAAGCTCAAGTCTAAATATCATATCTGGAGACAGGCAGGAAGAGGGAGCTGCCACTACTGAAGGAGGGGGGGCAAGAACTGGGGAACCACCATACGCACCGCCCGAGGGCACTCCAATCTTCCAATTCTCATCCCTCTGTGGGAGAGTGCTAACCTCCGGCAACTGAGTGGACGGCACTGTGGGAGTCGAGTGAGAGGGGATCTGAGGAGGAACCCCCCCAAACGCCCTCTCCTCCGAAACCCCATGTCGCCCACGCAACACCCAGGAAATCAGCTCCCCCTTGGACATCCCTCCTACATTGGATCTGCCCAAAACCTTGGCTATCAGGTGCAAGCCATAAATATTCACCCCAGTCAGCCTCCCCTCCGTCACATGGTACTGCTTACTCACAAAAAGTCTAGCATCCTCCTCACTAGTTACTAACGGCACCTCCTCAAATGGCATCTCTCGCTCCTCGTCAGTGCTAGGGCACGACATACTGAAGTTCACAAAAAATTCTCGAGACAAAAGTGTTAAACTCCCTTATGTAAGCACTAATTACTAAATTAACTGGAGTCTCTTAAATGCTCTCCTAATTGCCTTACAAAAAAAAATATTCTTCAATATGTACGCTAAAGTACGAACAAACAAATGTTGTACAACTCTGCAAAAAATTATACTGTTCACAAAATCCTAAGCAAGGTCGCCATTTGTTACGACCGGGCACTCGGGTACACTAGGGCTCTTACACAGGACTCGAGTATGGCTCGCTGCCACAACGGAAACACACGATCCCAACCCCAGAGTACTGCCAGCCGAACAAAAAACGCCACTACCCTCCAGAGTTCTATCTGCTATAACGGGGTATACAAGAACTCGGTACTAGCGTTTCACACAACAGACTAATAACAAGACGGGAGTTATCTAGTCTGGTCAACAATCAAACAAAGAAGAAAGTACTACAACACTAAAGAATAGTGTTGGCCGAAGCCGAAGTAATCCACCCTTGACTAAGAACTTAAGAAGTCCTCCACCCTCTACTTCGGATCGGCACTATTACGTTACGTTAAACAATAGTCCTCGAGCATCAAGCAAGGAATCTTCTGATAAAGTTAGATGCTTCTCGAATACTCGTAAGAAGTAAGTATCGGATTTTGAACAGCAATTCAATAAGTAACACACTGGCAATTAACTAATATTAAAGGCTTTAAATTGACATAAGAAGAATTATAAGAATAGACAATAGTAAATGGCAAACATTAAGAAGAAGTACTCCGACAATGCACTGACAATAGCCTACTAGGATTGTGCTCGTGGGCCACTAATCTCTAAAGTAGCTAAGCGTGCCACACATGAAATCAATAGTGCATAAACAATAACATACATAAGGAGAAGCTTCAATACTATGCTGTATCTGCTGGTCGAGCAAAGTCTAGCTGGGATATCTAAGGTTAGGAATCAATGGCTGAGCAAGCGGCTCGTAGCCTAGCGAGGTCCTTAAGACTGTGCGGCCAAATTACGTTAATTGACGGGATGCTCTCTTGAGAGATCCAGATCACTAGTATCTGGTTCTCTCCTGGCGATCCTCTCAAAGTCAAGCAAACGAGATAGCACAGTGTTGGGTGGCAGAGGCAAAAGCCCTCACTCGCAACACAGTGCTAAACTCTCAAGGTACACAGTCAGAAAGACCACCTAGGCTTCCCACGTCTCCGTTGCAATTGTACCGGTTCAACCAAAACCTAGTACTCATAGGAAATCACAACTCCCGAAACCTTATCCCAGTCTAGCATTACCTAAACCAGCAGAAAACAGGAACATGGATAATCGTACACAGGGAAATGCATATACGAGTGCAACAAACATCAATCAATCCTATTCTAGTTATCCCTTCCAAAATAGGCTATCTAACAGGCATATATCTCGTGAGAACTCAAGCGATAATACTTTGGCTGACTAAATCTGCACCAAAGGGATCATGGGTTAAAAAGGGACGAGAAGAGAAGAAGATAGGCTGTTCAGAGAGTAGAGAAAGTTCACATCAGTCGGAAGAATATGGATAGTTGCAAGGGATATGAGAAGTCGCTCTGCCTGATGAGTTCTAAAGAATTGTGGCGAGGACCTCTCCTTTTTATACTCTGCCCTCTAGCGGCATATCGCAAACTACTAAGGACCGCCCACTGACAATCATTACGTCATATTCTCTCTCAATCTGGGATCGACAAAGGATTTCCCACGCGCTTGAGGAGGGAGGAGGGAGGAGGGAGGGAGGCCTACCTACCTCGTGGCGCGCTCACTGGCCGTCGTTACATAACTCTCTCTCTTCTCCTCATTATATATAAGTCCCACACACAATACTTATATCTAATGATATAAAATAGAACTCGTTGACTTAGAAGAAAACAAAATACATAATTATAATACTTATAGTACAACGGCTCACATAAACTGAGTTAGGAAACTCTACACGGACTACAGCCAAAGTTCCTGCCCTGACGATCCTAGCGAGAGTGGGGTCTGACTGAGCGTTCTGTACAGCATGCTCATACTCGGCATGCGTCACAATAGGCAGAGGAAAAGATTCTCAGGTACGGAGCGGGGATAGATAGCAAGGGAAAAAAAGATGGGTGTGTTCTAGAAACCAGATCTGAGGGAGAGAGTGGCGAGGAACCAGTATATATACTCGCACTAGCTCGAGCCGTGTGGGAAAACAGCGGTTACAAGTAAATCTAGCCACTAACAGAGCTCGCAGCATGGTAAGGACCTCCCTCCACCAACCCCCGCGAGGCAGCCAGCCGTGACGTCATCGAGCGGGACAAAAAACACTGCGCGCCCCCTCTCACTCTGTTCTACTCCCTCTCTCTCTCCCAGATCCTATCATTACTAGTTAATGATAAAATATATACTTTACAATTAAATATATAAAGCCTTGACATGGGCGAAAACAAAGAGCCTTTCTGGACTGCCCATGACACGAGCTTTCATATGAAATAAAGCACACTCTAATACATAAACTGTAGCCCCATCCACTGCCCTGGCGATCCTAGTGAGTCACTGTAGGACAAGCCATGCGGTTCTAACGGAGTGGTCAACGTCACAATAAGAATATCATCGACGTAGACAACGCATCCAGGTACCCCTTCAGTCACCAAATTCATGAGGCGCTGGAATGTAGCAGGAGCGTTTTTCAAGCCGTAGGGCATTACGTTACAGCAGAAGGCTTGATTGTTGACTACAAAGCATGATATTTCCCTCGCTCTAGGGGTAAGAGCTACTTGCCAATATCCCTTCATTAAGTCAATCTTGCTGATATAGGTGGCTGTACCAATCTGGTCAATGCAGTCGTCGATCCATGGCAGTGGGTAGGTATCGTTCTTTGTGAAAGCATTAACTTGCCTATAGTCCATACATAACCTATGGCTCCCGTCTGACTTTGGCACAAGTATGACCGGACTACTCCACTGGCTTAAGGCCCTTGTGATCAGCTCATTTGATAACAAAGTCAAGCTCGACCTGCAGTATACTCCTGCGTTGTGGTGAGACACGGTAGGGGGATAGTTTAATGGGAGTTGCATCCCCTACGTCGATGTCGTGCAAGGCCAAAGAAGTGAGCCCTGGAGTATCACGGAACACACTGGGAGACTGAGATAAAACAGAGATTAGTTGGTTTGCTTGATCAGAGGGAAGAGGACATAGTTTAGATGGTAATTCCCCCCAAGCTACTGAGTTATACTAAAAGTTGGATAGGCTACATGACAAGTCAAAGTCTGTATGGATACCTTCAGGCTCTGGAACAGTCTGTTGCGGGTCAGTAAGAGAACTGAAGACTTCGTCCGCACCAGGCTGTCCACAGGTCCTGACATTCACTGCCACAGTGGGAGAATCTGGAAGAGAGGAATCAGGGGACATATGGTAGGGTTTCAACATATTTATATGGAATACTTGCGTGGGCTTTCTCCAGTCTGGGGTAGTTACTAGATAATCGGTAATGCTCACCCTCTGAATGATCTTATATGGGCCCCTGAACTTGGCAGATAAAGGGTGGCCAAAAAGGGGGAGCAGGACCAAAACCTCATCACCAGGCTGAAACTCCCTCTCACGGGCTTTCCTGTCATACCAGTTCTTCATGGAGCTTTTAGCCACTGTCAAGTTTTGAGCTGCAAACTCACATGAGGATCTCAGCCGGGTTTTGAAATCTGAAACATACTTGAGGAGGTTTTGGTTCCCCTCCTGGCCAACTAGGCTATCCTGCAATAGTTGCAAAGGACCTCTTACCTGGTGACCGAAAACTAGCTCATTAGGGGAAAAACCCAGGGATGAGGTTGGAACCTCACAAGTAGCAAATAAAAGAAAAGGTACCCCCTTATCCCACTCAACTTCGGTCTCTGTACAATATTTACGCAACATTCCTTTCAATGTTTGATGATATCGTTCGAGAACCCCTTGACTCTCTGGGTGGTAGGTGCTCGACTTAACATGCTCGATACCCAACTCCTTCAGGGACTGCTGGAAAATGTTTAGAGGTAAAATTAGTTCCTTGATCACTTTGCACCTCTTGGGGGAAACCCATTCTGGTGAAGAATTTGAGCAGTTCCTTGATGACAGTTGGAGCAGAAGTAGTCCTTAAGGGTATAGCCTCTGGGTAGCGAGTTGCCATGTCCATAATAGTTAACCCGGGAGCTGCGGGAAGACTCTTAAGAGTTCCCCCGGCGGACTGCGGGAAGACTCTCCAGAGTAACGCTTTTGAACGCGTACCAAAACCGCGCGTTAATAGTCAGGCGGCTGAAAATTGGTGTGGATATAGTACTACGTGTCAACTCTCGATACCACCCCGCCAAACGCTCTCCCCACACTCGTGCAAGCACCACCGCGCCAGTAACCAAGCACTAGTCATGGAGCCCACACGTCCCTCACGCTCGCTCCCTGATGACACAACCAGCCCTCCTTCTGGTGGTGTTAGCCGCCGTGGAAGGCAGAGGGTGGCTGCCAAAGACCCTAGCTACCAGTATGACACGCCCTACAGCTCGGAGGACGAAACACCAGCACCCAAAGCACGGAAAACACGTGCAAGCAGGGCAATGGCACAGAGGTCATTGGTTTTCGTGACACTGCCACCACGACCCCGGCCACTGCAACAACCACTACCACCACCACTACCACCACTTCCACCCCTGCCACCCCTGCCACCGGTACCAGCGACGCAGGAGGCCGCCCTAGGGCTGCAGAACCTGCGGGGGCAGGAAAAATTAAAGGCACGGGCGTAGGGAAAAGATCCCGTACGCCAGCCACAGTGCCCCTACCACCACCACCACCACCACCAGCCGCCGCCCCTGGCCCGGCTGCCGCCGCCGCCCCTGGCCCGACTGCCGCTGCCGCCCCTGCTGCCCCTGCCAGCGACGCAGGAGGCCGCCCTAGGGCTGCAAAACCTGCGGGGGCAGGAAAAATTAAAGGCACGGGCGTAGGGAAAAGATCCCGTACGCCAGCCACAGTGCCCCTACCACCACCACCACCACCACCAGCCGCCGCCCCTGGCCCGGCTGCCGCCGCCGCCCCTGGCCCGACTGCCGCTGCCGCCCCTGCTGCCCCTGCCAGCGACGCAGGAGGCCGCCCTAGGGCTGCAAAACCTGCGGGGGCAGGAAAAATTAAAGGCACGGGCGTAGGTAAAAGATCCCGTACGCCAGCCACAGTGCCCCTACCACCACCACCACCACCAGCCGCCGCCGCCCCTGGCCCGGCTGCCGCTGCCGCCCCTGCTGCCCCTGCCGCCCCTGCCGCCCCTGCCCAAGGAACAGAGAGAAGGGCGACAGGCACCACCATCATCTTGCCATCAAGGCCACGCACCACTGCTGCCCCTGCCGCCGCCTCTGCCGCCGTCTCTGCCGCCGCCTCTGCCGCCGCCCCTACCGCCACCTCTGCTGTCCCTGTCCATAAGACACCCTTGCGTGCAAAAATTACCCGGAAAACTCTGACACCATCAAAATATGGCGCCCTGCTGTTTGATGGTGATTCGCAGGACATTGGCAGCCAAGGTTTTGACGACGAAGACCAAGCACGGGACCAAGGGTGGGGGGATTTGGGAGTGGACAGTGGGAGTGAGTCAGACGTCGGCGACGAAAATGAGGAAGGTCATCGTCTGTCCAGTGAAGAGGAGGGTGATGATGATCAAGTGCTGTATCGCGACCATGGAAGCGATATTTCAGACGATGAAGCAGACGCAGACGACATTCCGATCCCTGGCTTGCCTTCGTTCGATTGGTCTGACGGGGTCAATTTTGTACCTGACGTGCCCCAGTTCAATCCTGGGACGTCAGGTACAACTGACGACTGGCCCTGTGACGAGCACGCGAACGAAAGCGACTTCTTCCTCGCTTTTTTCGATTTTCAGGTAATGACGTTCATCGTTGCCCAAACAAACGCCTACTACAGGTGGGTGTTTGGCCGATTGGACGTCCTTTCTCCAAAAGCGAGAATACGAGGCTGGGTGGATACGACTGTGGAAGAATTTATGACGTTCTTTGCCTTGTTGTTCCTCATGCCTCTGATCAAGAAGCATGTGTTGCAACATTATTGGAAGAACGACCCTCTCATCGCCACCCCAACTTTCAATAAGTTCATGACTCGTGACAGATTTTTGTTGCTGCTAAGATTTATGCACTTTGCAGACAACGAAAATCCTAACAGGATTGACAGGATATGGAAAGTTCGGACTGTGTTCACCATGTTGTTGGAGAGGTTTAGGAAATACTTTTACCCCTTCCTCAATTTGGTGATTGACGAGTCGCTCGTGCTCTTCAAAGGACGTCTTGTTTTCAAACAGTATATCCCCTTGAAAAGGCATAGGTTCGGAATCAAGCTCTTCGTTTTGTGTGACTGCGAAACTGGAATAGTGCTTGACATGATCGTGTACACAGGCACTGACATTGACATCCCGAAAGCCGCTGCCAATGACCCCATGGGCATGTCAGGTGCCATCGTCAGGAAAATGTTGGCACCTTACCTGGGCAAAGGCCACATCATCTACACTGACAACTGGTATACTTCTCCTGCTCTCTGCCAGTTTCTTCATGACAACCAAACGGGGTCATGTGGGACTGTCAGAAAGACAAGAAAGTTTATGCCAAAATTCACAGGTGATGTCATTCCTCTCACAGATGCCTCCTCCAGTGACACACCTTCAGAAGACGACCTGGCCCAGGAACACCGCGAGAGGCATGTGCGAAGAAGGCGACGAAAGGGGCAGAAATACAAGCAGCTCGAAAAGTGTGGGAAAGTGATAGCCCTGAAGTGGAAGGATAAGCGAGACGTCCACCTGCTTTCCACCGTCCACACAGGTGCCCAGGTGGATTCTGGCAAAATCCACTACAGAACCAGGAAGACCATCTACAAGCCCGACATGGTAGTGGACTACACTAAGAACATGCGCCTGGTGGACAAGTCTGACTGTCAGCTGTCAGGCGTTGAGTGTCTGAGGAAGACTGTGAAGTGGTATCACAAGCTCTTCCTCCACCTAGTTGATATCACGATGCTCAACGCCTACAACTTGTGGTTGGTGAAGAAGGATATGTCCCCAAACCAGAAGCTGAAATTCTGGGAGTTTGTGTACAACGTCTCATACCAACTCCTGGAGAAGTATGGCACCACCACTCACAGACGTACGGCATGGCGTGGGGATCACGTTCCTGACCGAGTGCAGGTGGGTGTCCAAAGACACTACCTGATCAGCACCGAGGTGATTGGCACTCGTCACAGGCAGGTGCAGTGCATCGTCTGCAGCTCCAGTGTCAGGAAACCCCATGTCCCAAAAAGAGTCACCTCAATGTGCGCAGAGTGCAAAGTTCCACTCTGCATGGGCGAGTGCTTCAGGGACTACCACACCTTCAAAATTTTTTGAGTGTCGCCCTGCCCTGCCCTGCCCTGCACTGCCCTGCCCTGCCCTGCCCTGCACTGCCCTGCCCTGCCCTGCCCTGCCCTGGACTCGCCCCCTGCTCAGCCCTGTCCTGGACTCGCGCCCTACCTTACCTGACCTGACCTAATTGATCACGCTACCTCATAATGTAACATATATATTATATAATGTATAAGTTCCAAAGATGTCCCTGTGATATAGCTTTTACATTATATAATTGTATGTTTCATTATTTAGTTTATAAGTTTCAAATATTTACATGTAATATGCCTTATTTTTTTATTATATCAATATATATGTTTGTTATTAGCCAAAGTCATGTGTATATAATTATTTTCTTACCTCAAATGAATTGTACAAAAATAAATATGTTTCAACAAATCCTGTCAAACCTACTAAGATAATAAAATAAAACAATAATAAAAAAAAAAAACACAAGGTCATGTCATTGTATTCTTACAATATGATATATTCTATGAATATTTCATATTTATTGAATACAATGGCATGATCTTGTAAAAAAATTTTTTTATCAAAAATGTTCTAGACAATATAAAACCTTCCCCATAACCCCCTCCTGGATTCGATCACACAACCCTAGCACACTTTGAGTTTTCCAGTCCGCGACCTTACCAACCATGCCACAGGAGCTCATACCAAATATCACTCAAAACTTCGTGTCTACAATCGAAATGACAATATACAAAAAAAAATGAATTATCCCACCAATTTACGTTTGTAAATTGATGGGATTATCAATTATATCATGCCAAGGTTTATGAAAGTTTGTCTCTGTCAAGAATTAGTAATTATATAACTTTATTCTGTCCAAAATTGCCAAAACATTCAGCAAAATTGCCCCTCTCAGTGCGACTCCACTCATTTTCACACGGTCAAGCGGTGACCCTTGCCGCTCCCTTTATGCACCAGCTACACCAGCCACAGCAGCTCTGTCTGGGAACAAAATTTGTATAAATACAATAATGGATAAAATACTCTTCACAAATACATTTGTATTGTATAATATTGTAAATAAAAAAGAATAATAACTGTGTGGGTGTCGTAAATTGCTCAACCAGCTTTCTTATGTCTCGCCTATGCGCGTATATTGGATTATACATAGTCATGACTGTCATACAAATAATTGCAGTAAGTCTCGAATATACATTTAGATTGCATATTACTTGGAAATAAATAAGTAAACGTTTCTCTGGTGGCAATCTACCCTTTCGCAAGTGTAAGGAGACACCATTCTATATTTAGCCCTTTATCGCAAAAGGCAATCTGCCTGTGTTTACTGACCACCGTCGCTGGTGGTCTATAATATAGTACTTTATTGACAGTCAATGGCCTACATGTTTCTGTGGTACTTCACATGTGTCTAAAATGCAATGTCTGCTTGCATAAAAATGCAATTCTGAAGTCCATTTATACGTACGACATACGCATGTCTCAGTTTCTATCTATCTCTCTCTCTCTCTCTCTCCATTCCTGACTCATGTTATTGTAAAACTCTTGGTGGCAACAAAC
>JBAKBP010035052.1:0-19972 GCA_037953745.1 Lithodes maja | reverse complement strand
GTTAAGGTGTGTGTGTGTGTGTGTGTATAAGGAGTACAAAGGAGTACAAAGGAAATCAAGCAACAACAGATCTAGTGACCCTTCTAGGCTGCTTGTCCTCCAAACCACTGAGGATCAAGTGTCCAAACAGTGGTTTAGAGTGGGTAAGGGAACATTGGAAAGGGAACTACTGCCCTGCCACTAACGTGGCAGGACTAGGAAGTTAGTAGGGGACATATGGGTTAGTAACTGAGGGGAGGATAAAGTTATTCATTTACAAACGCAGTCAGTCGCGGGTTTGATGCGAGATATTTGTCTAGGCGGAATTTAAATGAATCAACGGTGCTGCAGTCTATAACGTTTCGGGGAAGCCCATTCCACAAGTTGACAACTCGATTGAAGAAGAAATTCTTAGATTCGTGCGAGTTAAAAGATTTACCAATAATTTTGCAACCGTTTCCCCGTGTGTAATTAGATTGGTCGATAGTGAAGTATTTACTACAGTTCATATTGTCGATGCCTTTGATGATTTTGAACACTTGAATTAAGTCGCCTCTTAATCTGCGCTGGGTTAAAGGAAATAGATTTAATTCTCTAAGACGCTCTTCGTATGGTTTGTTCTTTAGGCTAGGTATCATTTTGGTAACTCTACGTTGAACTCGTTCTAGCTTGTTTATATCTTTTTGGTAATAAGGGCACCAGGATTGAACGCAGTATTCCAGAAGAGGGCGGACTAAGGAATTGTAAAGGGTTAGGATAACTTCTTTGGATTTATGCTCAAATGACCTGCCAATAAAGCCAATTATTTTGTTTGCCTTCTTAACAACTTCTGAACATTGTTGACTCGGTTTTAGGTTACTCGATATTGTTACTCCCAGATCAGTTTCTCTGTTTACATTCTTAAGTTGAGTGCCATTCATCGAATAGTTTGCTTTCTCATTTAGGTATCCGACATGTAGTACTTTACATTTATCCACATTGAAACTCATTTGCCAAATTTGGGCCCAACATGACAATTTATCTAGATTGTGTTGCATATCGTCAACTTGTTCTTTTGAGAGTACGCCATTTGCAATTTTTGTATCGTCAGCAAATTTTGAGATTGTGCAGGTGAGACCCTCATCTATGTCGTTGATGTAAACTAGAAAGAGAATTGGTCCTAGTACCGATCCCTGGGGTACCCCGCTACTTACATTGGTCCATTTAGATGCCTTACCGTTTATGACTACTCTTTGCTTTCTGTTGTTGAGCCAATTTTCTATCCATTTCAACACACCGTCTTGTATTCCATGCGCTCTCAGTTTTAGCAGTAAACGTTTGTGGGGAACCTTGTCAAAGGCCTTTTGAAAATCAAGGTATATAATATCTACAGCTTTACTCTCATCGTAGAGGTTGAGGATATCGTGGAAGAAGTCTAAGAGGTTTGTTAAACAGGAACGTTTTTTACGAAAGCCGTGTTGAGTATCTTTAAGTATGTTATTTTCCTCTAAGTGATTTACGAGTCTGTCTCGTATGACCGTTTCTAGCATTTTACATACAACTGAGGTTAAGCTAATTGGACGATAGTTACTGGGTAGGGATTTGCTGCCTTTTTTGAATATCGGTGTTACGTTGGCTAGCTTCCACTGATCAGGCATAGTTCCAGACTGCAAGGATTTATTGAATAGTAATGTCAGTGGTTTGGAGAGCTCATTCTTAGCTTCCTTTAGAACTCTAGGCGAGATTGTATCAGGTCCTGGCGTTTTATTTACTTTGAGTTTATCTAAACAATTCAATACTTCTCTCTCTGTAACGGTGATATTGCTTAGAACATCTGAATTATCAATCTGAATCGGCGATGGTGTAGGGATATCACTGAGGTCTTCTGTTGTAAAATCTGATGCAAAGAAGGTATTGAGGGCATTACTCATTTGTACTTCGTCTTTGGTGTATTCTCCTTTTTCATCGACTAACGGTCCAACAGTTGAAGTAACTACTTTTTTCTTTCTGATATAACTATAGAATTCTTTCCGGTTTGTTTTACTTTGATTCGCAATATGTAACTCTAAGGTCTTTTTACTTTGCTTAATTAACTTTTTGGCTTTGCGTCGTAGCTCTACAAATTTCACCCGTTCTTCGTCATTTTGTGAGGATTTTAATCTATCATTAGCAAATTTTTTAGCAAGCAGGCAGTTTGAAATATCTTTATTCCACCATTTGGGCTTATTATTATGGCCTGGACGCCGTATTTTCGATGGTATGCAGTCTTGCACTGCTTTTAGGTAAGTGGTTTCGAATAACTTCCAAGATGTATTTATGTCGTTATTGTTAATTAAAAAGCTCCAGTCAGTTTCTTTAAACATAGCTCTAAGTTTATGGAAGTTTGCTTTCTTGAAATTAGGGACTTTTTCGATGCTACTATTTGGTTCGTTACTAGTAAACTTTAAAGTGAAAGTTATCGTACGATGGTCGCTGTTACTGAATTCATCACCAACATTCAAATTCTCTATCAATTCTTCTTTTGTTGCAAGTACAATGTCAAGAACGTTATTACCACGGGTCGGCGTTCGAACAAATTGATAAAGCGAACTCTCTTGCAAGTTCGTATACAAGTCATGTCCGGAGTGTGAAGTAAGAGTATCGCCCCACTTGGTCACTTGGTATGAGAGAGAGAGAGAGAGGGAGGGAGGGAGAGTGTTTGTGTGTGTGTGTGAGAGAGAACAAAAGAGAGAGAGAGAGAGAGTGCCTATGTCTGTGTGTGTGTGTCTCTGGTTTACTAGAACATACACTTTAAAGGCTTTAGTGACCCATAGGAGGGACGGTATCGCAATATTTTCATACTGTTAATTCTGTCTGCAATATTCTGAGAAACAGCCATTGAACTATTTAACTTACTCTACATTATAATTATAGTTGCATTAGCATGGTGTTAAGGGGAGATGGGTCACTTTTTGGGCGATTTTTGCATGTATTCATTATTTTTCTAGTTTCCTCCCTAGACCTCCATCAAATTAAAAAAAACATCCATTAAATCCCCCTTCTAGATATTCTAGAACCGGCCGAAGTCCGGTTCTTCCAACATTACAGGCTCACTATCGTTCGCCAGGGAAAAAATCGACACCTAAATGGCACGAAAGGTCTAAATATTGACGACAAAAATGGGCGAAAGGTCTTAAAATCGACTAACTAATGGGACAAACATCTTAACATCTGAAAACTAATGGGTCTAAACATGAGGGAGAAAGTCGTCCAGAAAACCGGCCCATCCCCCCATCAGCCACAATGTTACCCAGAGTTGTTGGGGCTTGTACCGAGGTGACTAAAGACTGCAAGGTTAATGGGGGGGGCGACCCGCTTTTTTCCCCTCCTTTTCTCTCTCTTTCTCTGGCTTGTATTAATTCGGCCCCATTCAGCCCACTGTTTTCAGACGTTTGCCCCCATCAAGATGTCGATTTCTTCCTGGCGAGCGATAGCGAGCCAGCATTGTATGGCTTAATGGGAGATGGGTCGTTTATATTTGCTCATTTATGTATATTTATAGTATTTTATTAGTGTCCTCCCTAGACCTCCATCAAGCTTTAAAAACACCCGCCCAAGACCCCCCTTCAAGATAAATTTGTACATTTTTCGACAGAAAAATGTCCCAGCCATAGGCCGGTTTCTCTTAAATTACAGGCTCGCTATCGCTCGCCAGGAAAAAATCGACACCTAAATAACTCGAAGTCTTAATATTGACAAAGAAATGGGGCGAAATGTCTTAAAATCGCCAAACTAATTGGCTGAACGTCTTATAATCTGAAAACCAATGGGGCTAAACATGAGGAAGAAAGGTGACCAGAAGAGACAGCCCACCTTCCCTTAAAACTGCGGTCTTATATAATATGTTCCTTGGATCTCTGTAAAAACACTCCTTCCCTTAAAGCTGCAGTCTTATATAATATGTTCCTTGGATCTCTGTAAAAACCCTCCTTCCCTTAAAACTGCGGTCTTATATAATATGTTCCTTGGATCTCTGTAAAAACACTCCTTCCCTTAAAGCTGCTGTCTTATATAATATGTTCGTTGGATCTCTGTAAAAACCCACCTTCCCTTAAAGCTGCGGTCTTATATAATATGTTCCTTGGATCTCTGTAAAAACCCACCTTCCCTTAAAGCTGCGGTCTTATATAATATGTTCCTTGGATCTCTGTAAAAACCCACCTTCCCTTAAAGCTGCGGTCTTATATAATATGTTCCTTGGATCTCTGTAAAAACACTCCTTCCCTTAAAACTGCGGTCTTATATAATATGTTCCTTGGATCTCTGTAAAAACACTCCTTCCCTTAAAGCTGCGGTCTTATATAATATGTTCCTTGGATCTCTGTAAAAACACTCCTTCCCTTAAAGCTGCTGTCTTATATAATATGTTCCTTGGATCTCTGTAAAAACACTCCTTCCCTTAAAGCTGCGGTCTTATATAATATGTTCCTTGGATCTCTGTAAAAACACTCCTTCCCTTAAAGCTGCGGTCTTATATAATATGTTCCTTGGATCTCTGTAAAAACCCACCTTCCCTTAAAGCTGCGGTCTTATATAATATGTTCCTTGGATCTCTGTAAAAACACTCCTTCCCTTAAAGCTGCGGTCTTATATAATATGTTCCTTGGATCTCTGTAAAAACACTCCTTCCCTTAAAACTGTGGTCTTATATAATATGTTCCTTGGATCTCTGTAAAAACACTCCTTCCCTTAAAGCTGCGGTCTTATATAATATGTTCCTTGGATCTCTGTAAAAACACTCCTTCCCTTAAAGCTGCTGTCTTATATAATATGTTCCTTGGATCTCTGTAAAAACACTCCTTCCCTTAAAGCTGCGGTCTTATATAATATGTTCCTTGGATCTCTGTAAAAACACTCCTTCCCTTAAAGCTGCGGTCTTATATAATATGTTCCTTGGATCTCTGTAAAAACCCACCTTCCCTTTAAGCTGCGGTCTTATATAATATGTTCCTTGGATCTCTGTAAAAACCCACCTTCCCTTAAAGCTGCGGTCTTATATAATATGTTCCTTGGATCTCTGTAAAAACACTCCTTCCCTTAAAGCTGCTGTCTTATATAATATGTTCCTTGGATCTCTGTAAAAACACTCCTTCCCTTAAAGCTGCGGTCTTATATAATATGTTCCTTGGATCTCTGTAAAAACACTCCTTCCCTTAAAGCTGCTGTCTTATATAATATGTTCCTTGGATCTCTGTAAAAACACTCCTTCCCTTAAAGCTGCGGTCTTATATAATATGTTCCTTGGATCTCTGTAAAAACACTCCTTCCCTTAAAGCTGCGGTCTTATATAATATGTTCCTTGGATCTCTGTAAAAACCCACCTTCCCTTAAAGCTGCGGTCTTATATAATATGTTCCTTGGATCTCTGTAAAAACACTCCTTCCCTTAAAGCTGCGGTCTTATATAATATGTTCCTTGGATCTCTGTAAAAACACTCCTTCCCTTAAAGCTGCTGTCTTATATAATATGTTCCTTGGATCTCTGTAAAAACACTCCTTCCCTTAAAGCTGCGGTCTTATATAATATGTTCCTTGGATCTCTGTAAAAACACTCCTTCCCTTAAAGCTGCGGTCTTATATAATATGTTCCTTGGATCTCTGTAAAAACACTCCTTCCCTTAAAGCTGCGGTCTTATATAATATGTTCCTTGGATCTCTGTAAAAACCCACCTTCCCTTAAAGCTGCGGTCTTATATAATATGTTCCTTGGATCTCTGTAAAAACACTCCTTCCCTTAAAGCTGCGGTCTTATATAATATGTTCCTTGGATCTCTGTAAAAACACTCCTTCCCTTAAAGCTGCTGTCTTATATAATATGTTCCTTGGATCTCTGTAAAAACACTCCTTCCCTTAAAGCTGCGGTCTTATATAATATGTTCCTTGGATCTCTGTAAAAACACTCCTTCCCTTAAAGCTGCGGTCTTATATAATATGTTCCTTGGATCTCTGTAAAAACACTCCTTCCCTTAAAGCTGCGGTCTTATATAATATGTTCCTTGGATCTCTGTAAAAACCCTCCTTCCCTTAAAGCTGCGGTCTTATATAATATGTTCCTTGGATCTCTGTAAAAACACTCCTTCCCTTAAAGCTGCGGTCTTATATAATATGTTCCTTGGATCTCTGTAAAAACACTCCTTCCCTTAAAACTGCGGTCTTATATAATAATTTTATGTTCCTTGGATCTCTGTAAAAACACTCCTTCCCTTAAAGCTGCGGTCTTTTATAATATGTTCCTTGGATCTCTGTAAAAACACTCCTTCCGTTAAAATGAAACCCCATCCTTATTTCTGCACCCACTTGCCCCTTACATAACACACACATACACAGACACACAGACACACATACATACACACACATTATACAGTACTCACACACACACACACACCTCTTTTTTTCTCTCTAGCTCACTCTCACTCTCTCTCTCTCTCTCTCTATATATATATATATATATCTATATATATATATATATATATATATATATATATATATATATATATATATATATATATATATATCTTTTACAGAAAACCTCCTAAAATCCAGTGCAAAATTACCTAGCTTCATAAATGTTACCCCTTTTTTTAGGTAGAGTTACTCGGCCGATTTTCCAGCCATATTTTCCGTAATTCTGATATTTAACCCTTCCAGATTAAAGTCATATACTGTATGTTCTTACATAATCCACCGAAGGTCTCGCTACCTATAACAATACATAACACGAACGCATTTTCCGGCAATTTTAGACGAGCAATTTGTTTTATCTCGAAATATGATTAGGATCTTTTACATTGATATCGTTCTTGCTCTGTCTTGAGTCGGCCACCCCCAAGAAAAAATAAATAAAAATAAAATAAAATATAATAATAATAATAATAATAATAATAATAATAATAATAATAATCTATATTTTATTAATTTCACCACAACACCAAACACCCCCAATGAAATTCATTAAAGTATAATTTATGATCCGCCGGGATTCGAATGCGGGTTATCACATACAGATTTTTGCCACCTTAACCATTACACCACAATAGAGGAGAATAAAAGGTCTTGAGCATATAGATAGATAGATAGAATAGATAGATAAATAGATAGATAGATAGATAGATAGAATAAAAGGTCCTGAGCATATAGATTGATAGATAGAATAAATAGATAAATAGATAGATAGATAGATAGATAAAATAAAAGGGCCTGAGCATATAGATAGCTAGATAGATAGATAAATAGATAGATAGATAGATAGAATAAAAGGTCCTGAGCATATAGATAGCTAGATAGATAGATAAATAGATAGATAGATAGATAGAATAAAAGGTCCTGAGCATATAGATAGCTAGATAGATAGATAGATAGATAGATAGAATAAAAGGTCCTGAGCATATAGATAGCTAAATAGATAGATAGATAGATAGATAGATAGAATAAAAGGTCCTGAGCATATAAATAGCTAAATATATAGATAGATAGATAGATAGATAGATAGATAGATAGATAAAATAAAAGGTCCTGAGCATATAGATAGCTAGATAGATAGATAAATAGATAGATAGAATAAAAGGGCCTGAGCATATAGATAGCTAGATAGATAGATAAATAGATAGATAGATAGAATAAATGGTCCTGAGCATATAGATAGCTAGATAGATAGATAGATAGATATAAGATACATTGATATCAACACTAGACTGACAGTGAATTATGTTAGGTGGCTGATTTCTGGTAAGACAGGGGAGGCACACCGTTTTTATGGACCCCCTTCTCCCTCGTGTTTAGCCCCATTATTTTTTATATTTTTAGAAGTTCGGCCCATTTGTTTGGAGATTTTAAGACTTTTCGTCCCATTTCGTTATACATTTTAAGACTTATCAGCCATTTAGGTGTCGATTTTTTCCTGGAGAGCGATAGCGAGCCTGTAATTGTAAGAGGAACCGGCCTTCGGCCGGGAAATTTTTCTACCGAAAAATTTACAAATTTATCTTCAGGGAGGGTGAAGGGGATGTTTTTCTAGGTTGGGATGTTTAGAGAGGAAACTAAGAATTTATCTTCAGGGAGGGTGAAGGGGATGTTTTTCTAGGTTTGGATGTGTAGAGAGGAAACTAAGAATTTATTAATGAATGAATTTATAGGCCAAAAAAACAGTCAGTGTCCCCTTAAAATTTGACGACGCCAGACTATAATTGGCCGTAAAAATTGCCACCTGAGCAGTGCCTAATCAGCAGTGACTCAGGTGCGACAACATTATACCTTATCTCCCCTCTCTCTCTCTCTCTCTCTCTCTCTCTCTCTCTCTCTCTCTCTCTCTCTCTCTCTCTCTCTCTCTCTCTCTCTTATAATTATTCCCCAGAATCCCCTTCCAACTAAATAGACGTCCCTTTAGACCTCTCTTTAAGATAAATGTGTACATTTTTCGGAAGAAAATTGTTGCGACCGAAGGCTGGTTTCTCTTAAATTGCTGTCGCTATCGCTCGCCATGATAATATCGATACCTAAATGGGGGTAAACATCTTATAATACCCTAAATAAGGAGGCAGATTGTCTAATAATAGTGGGACAATACGTCTTAAATCGTCAAACTAGTGGAGCTAAAGGTTTTAAAGAATCACTACACCCCAAGGCTTCCCACCTGGGTATTGCTTAATGAGCAGTGACTCAGGTGAGATAACAGGACCTTATCTTATCACACCTGTCCTATCCATACACGTCAGGTAATGGTGGTGGTGGTGGTGGTGGTAGTTGTGGTACTGGAGTGTGGTAGTGTGGTTGTGTGGTTGGGATACGTGGAGTTACGGCGCTATGGTTGCAAGGTAGGTCAATATATCCCTCTCTCTCTCTCTTGGTTGTATCCATTGGGCTCCATTCACCCTACTGTTTTAATACGTTTATCACCATCCACGTGTCGATATACCGCGAGCCAGCATATTATTAAAAAAAAAAAATTATATTAGGCTACATTTGTACATTTTTCGATAGAAAAATTTATCCGGCGAAGCCGGATTTCTTCATACAATGCTGGCTCGCTATCTCTCGCCAGGAAGAAATCGACACCTGGATGGGGATAAATGTCTTAAAACAGTATGCTGAATGGGGCCGAATGGTTACAAGCCTGAGAAAGAGAGAAAAAGTAGGACCTTATCTTATCATACCTGTCCTATCCATACATGTCAGGTAGTGGTGGTTGTTGTGGTAGTGGAGTGTGGTAGTGGAGTGTGGTAGTGTGGTTGGGATAAGTGGAACGGCTTTATGGTTGCAAGGTAGGTAAGTTCAGTGTTCTTTGGGGTTGCAGGTATTTGCTATAATTATGAGAATGGTTGAGTGGTTTAGGTTGAAATGGTTGTATGGTAGGTTGTTTGTATGGTTGTGATGGTAGTGTGGTGGTAGTCTGGTTGTGTGGTCCATAGGTTTAAGTTGAAATGGTTGTATGGTAGGTTGTTTGTATGGTTGTGATGGTAGTGTGGTGGTAGTCTGGTTGTGTGGTCCATAGGTTTAAGTTGAAATGGTTGTATGGTAGGTTGTTTGTATGGTTGTGATGGTAGTGTGGTGGTAGTCTGGTTGGGATAATGGTTCCATGGTTGCAAGGTAGGTCAAGTTAACGTTTATTGCCATATGAAGTAGTGTGGGTGCAGTTCGAACAATATGAAGTAGTGTGGGTGCAGCTCGAACAATATGAAGTAGTGTGGGTGCAGCTCGAACAATATGAAGTAGTGTGGGTGCAGCTCGAACACAATGAAGTAGTGTGGGTGCAGCTCGAACAATATGAAGTAGTGTGGGTGCAGCTCGAACACAATGAAGTAGTGTGGGTGCAGCTCGAACAATATGAAGTAGTGTGGGTGCAGCTCGAACAATATGAAGTAGTGTGGGTGCAGCTCGAACAATATGAAGTAGTGTGGGTGCAGCTCGAACACAATGAAGTAGTGTGGGTGCAGCTCGAACAATATGAAGTAGTGTGGGTGCAGCTCGAACACAATGAAGTAGTGTGGGTGCAGCTCGAACAATATGAAGTAGTGTGGGTGCAGCTCGAACACAATGAAGTAGTGTGGGTGCAGCTCGAACACAATGAAGTAGTGTGGGTGCAGCTCGAACACAATGTTATATAAATAGGTTGAGTAAGCAAGATTAATGTACAGTCGGCCTAATAAGTGATGTCTCGGCACTAAGTATAGTTTGATCCATAATTGGTAGTAGCAGTATGTAAAGTTGATTTACTCCTTGCGAGTGAGATATACAAACCTATTCCTACATTTACTCACACTATTCAACATCTGACAGACATTAATACAGCACAGAGAGAGACCCAAACGTAATGACAGCTGAGACATGACTTAAGGGGAGGTTTTTAGTTTGTTTCCTACTCCTCCAGCAATCTTAAAATGTCACCCCCTTGACCCCCTTTCAAGATAAATTTGTACATTTTTCGGTAGAAAAATTTCCCGGCCGAAGGCCGGTTACTCTTAAATTACAGGCTCGCTATCGCTCGCCAGGATAAAATCGACACCTAAATTGCACGAAAGGTCTTAAAATTGACAGAATGGGGCGGAAATTCTTAAAATCACCAAACTTATGGGGGCAAACGTCTTAAAATCTCAAAAACAATGGGGCTAACCATGAGGGAGAAAGGGGTCAAGAAAAACTCCCTCGAGTGGAGACCTGCCCTTAATAGCGGGACTGTACATGGAAAATACATCCACTCTGTTATGTTCTTCTTCATTCTCGTCTTGTTTTCTTTTATTTTGTTTCTGGGTTTTTTTCCATATGTGAGTGAGGGAGATAAAAGGCAGAACTACCTGTAGCGAGTGCCTCCCCCATAGTTGAAAGAGTGACAGGGCCAAAATAAAGGGACGTTCGAGCCAAAATGGCTGGACACACCGAGTTTGAAGCAATTTAAGTCATAGGAAGAGGGAATGACTGATGCTGGGAGAGAGTTCCAGAGCTCAGCTGTTGAATAGAAGAAAGATTGAGAGTAACGTTGCATTCTTGGGTTGGAGAGTTGCACAGAGTAGGGGTGGGATTGTGTTGCAAGACGGGTACCACGTACCCTACGTAGAGAAGGTGGTATACACTGGGAGAGCTCTGAGGAACACTGATTATTGTAGTAACGATAGAATAGCGAGTGAGATGCAACATTGCGGCGGAGAGAGAGAGAGAGATTGCAAAGAGTTGGTGAGTGGACGTTGTGGAACCGGATCGTTGAATTTGCGTTCTTCATATTTCTCTGTGAGAGACTTGTAGAGGAAGGTGATGTAATTAAGGGGAGGCAGACCGTTTTTCTGGACCCCCTTCTCCCTCATGTTTAGCCCCACTAGTTTTGAGATTATAAGACGTTCGGTCCATTAGTTTGGCGATGTTAACACCTTTCGCCCCATTTCGTTGTCAATTTTAAGACCTTTCTTGCCATTTAGGTGTCGATTTTTTCCTGACGAGCGATAGCGAGCCTGCAATTTTAAGAGGAAGAGGCCTTCGGCCGGGACATTTTTCTACCGAAAAATTTACAAATTTATCTTGAAGGGGGGTCTAGGGGGTGTTTTGCTAAGCTTGATGGAGGTCTAGGGAGGAAACTAAAAAAAATATATGAATAAATGAATTAATAGACCAAACAAACGGCCAGCCTCCCCTTAATGTGGCATCTTTCCACCATATTGGCCAACTTTCCAAACTTGTTATGATTGCAGAGTTGTCATGTATTGCAACGCTGCCAACTTGCCTTACAGTGAAGAGCATCATAATAATACAGTTGTCATATATGGCACTCTTAAGGGGGAGGGGGAGACCGTTTTTCTGGACCCCCTTCTCCTTTATGTTTAGCCCCACTAGTTTGGCGATTTTAGCACCTTTCGCCCCATTTCTTTGCCAATTTTATGACCTTTCGTGCCATTTAGTAATCGATTTTTTCCTGGCGAGCGATAGCGAGGCGAGCCGGAAATTTTAAGAGAAAGCGGCCTTCGGCCGGGATTTTTTTTTTTTATCGAAAAATGTACAAATTTATCTTGAAGGGGTCTAGGAGTGTTTTGTTTTAAGCTGGATGGAGGTCTAGTGAGGAAACTAAGAAATAAAGGAATGAATGACCAAACAAACGGTCTGCCTCCCCTTAAAGGAATGACCAAACAAACGGTCTGTCTCCCCTTAAGGGAATGACCAAACAAACGGTCTGTCTCCCCTTAAAGGAATGACCAAACAAACGGTCTGCCTCCCCTTAAAGGAATGACCAAACAAACGGTCTGTCTCCCCTTAAAGGAATGACCAAACAAACGGTCTGCCTCCCCTTAAGGGAATGACCAAACAAACAGTCTGTCTCCCCTTAAAGGAATGACCAAACAAACGGTCTGTCTCCCCTTAAGGGAATAACCAAACAAACGGTCTGCCTCCCCTTAAGGGAATGACCAAACAAACAGTCTGTCTCCCCTTAAAGGAATGACCAAACAAACGGTCTGCCTCCCCTTAAGGGAATGACCAAACAAACGGTCTGTCTCCCCTTAAAGGAATGACCAAACAAACGGTCTGTCTCCCCTTAAAGGAATGCCCAAACAAACGGTCTGCCTCCCCTTAAGGGCTTGGTTTGTGGTAGATATATTTATGTCTTAATTTATTTTTTAGTTTCCTCCCTAGACCTCCATCAAGCTTAGAAAAACACCCCCTAGACCCACTTTCAAGATGAATTTGTACATTTTTCGGTAGACAAATTACCCGTACCATCTAAAATTAGAGGCTCGCTTTCGCTCGCCAGGAAATAATCGACACCTAAAGGGCACGAAAGGTCTTAATATTGACAACAACAAAAAGAGGTGAAAGGTCTCATAATCGCCAAACTAACGGAACGAACGTCTTAAAACCTCAACACTAATATGCTAAACATGAGGGGGAAGGGGGTCCAGAAAAAGCGAGTCCTACCCCCTTGAAATATGACCATTTCTATAGTTACAATTAGTGGCAAATTCAAAGTTCTATAAAGCTGCTGCCGTGTTGGTGCTCTGAACTTATTAACCCTCTCCGACATATGACGCGATTTTGAGCCTATTGGGGATACTTTAAAGCCTTTGTTACCTTCAGGAGTATTTAGAAACCTTTAGTTTAGTTACTTCAACCTCTGCAGTTGTCTTTGAGTTAGCTGTGTTGAGCCTATTGGGGATACTTTAAAGCCTTTGTTACCATCAGGGGTATTTAGAAACCTTTAGTTTAGTTACTTCAACCTCTGCAGTTGTCTTTGAGTTAGCTGTGTTGAGCCTATTGGGGATACTTTAAAGCCTTTGTTACCATCAGGGGTATTTAGAAACCTTTAGTTTAGTTACTTCAACCTCTGCAGTTGTCTTTGAGTTAGCTGTGTTGAGCCTATTGGGGATACTTTAAAGCCTTTGTTACCATCAGGGGTATTTAGAAACCTTTAGTTTAGTTACTTCAACCTCTGCAGTTGTCTTTGAGTTAGCTGTGTTGAGCCTATTGGGGATACTTTAAAGCCTTTGTTACCATCAGGGGTATTTAGAAACCTTTAGTTTAGTTACTTCAACCTCTGCAGTTGTCTTTGAGTTAGCTGTGTTGAGCCTATTGGGGATACTTTAAAGCCTTTGTTACCATCAGGGGTATTTAGAAACCTTTAGTTTAGTTACTTCAACCTCTGCAGTTGTCTTTGAGTTAGCTGTGGGCAGAAAACTAATTTTGGAGAGGTAATTATAAGAGTGAGAGAACTCCATTTCTTATTGCTAATCTGGCAACCTCTGCGTCATAAATGAGTGAAAGGGTTAACCCTTTAAGGGGGGTTACCTGCTTTTGTTTATCTTTCTCTCCCTTTCTCTCTTGCTCTGGCTTGTATCCATTCGGCACCGTTCAGCCTATTGTTTTAAGACGTTTATCCCCATCCCCATCCAGGTGTCAATTTCTTGCTGGCGAGTGGTAGTAGTGGTAGTAGTGTGATAGTAGTGGTAATGGTGTGGTAGTATTGTGGTAGCAACAACAGGTTCCACTCGTTGGGGAACTGGTAGCTCCTGTGGTAGGTAAGATGACTCATTTTGTTAGCACCCAGGTTCGAAAAATCTTGTATTTTTTGTAATCAGGTTCGAGAAATCTTGTATTTTTTGTAATCAGGTTTGAGAAATCTTGTACTTTTTTTAAATATTGATAAAGATCAAATATTTGTCTTTTCTTTTCTTTTTTAAATATATATACTGGTTTGGTGTAGAGTTTCGACAATTGACATTCTTACTAATGTGTGTATGTTTACATGAATATTTTTTATGTATATATATATATATATATATATATATATATATATATATAATTATGTATGTTTGTATAGATAATTTTTTTGTTCATGCATATGTTTGAAATTCCTATAACACTTCCACAACAAAGAGTCACGCAATATAACCCCCCCCCCCCTCCCCCCCTACTATTTTAAGGGGAGGTTATTAGTTTGTTCCATAAAACTTCCATCAAGCTTAAAATTACACCTCCTTGACCCCCTTTCAAGATAAATGTGTACATTTTTCGGTAGAAAAATTTCCCGGCCGAAGGCCGGTGCCTCTTATATTACAGGCTCGCTATCGCTCGCCAGGATAAAATTGACACCTAAATGGCACGAAAGGTCTTAAAATTGACATAAATGGGGCGAAAGTTCTTAAAATCGTCAAACTAATGGGGCGAACATCTTAAAATCTCAAAAGCAATGGGGCTAAACATGAAGGAGAAAGGGGTCCAGAACAAAATCCCTCAAGTGGAAATCTCCCCTTAAATACTGCATATTAGGTTGTCTTGACTGGAAGACCCGTAAGTGTGGTCAATGTGCAGTAATGGTTTTACCTCCAACTATAAACCTACTGCATAACTCATACAAATAACCCATGTTCACTATAGTAGGTACACAGATGACGATGATGATGATAGTAATTCATTATTAGTATTATTTTTATCATTATTATTATTATTATTATTATTACTAGCAGGGGTACCCGGCGTTGCCCGGGTTTAAATTCTACTACCATAATCACCATCATCAATCACTACTACCACAATCATCACAATACTACTACTACCATAATCACCGGCCTCGACCTCCCTGTGCCTCATTAAACGGCGACCTCGATTTCGGCCGCTAAATGACCTCCGATTTTGGATCTGACCTCATCCGTACCCCCATTTTGGGGGGCTGCGAACAACTTTCGTTCCATACACCTTTTCGATCGGAGGCCTCCTTCTGCCCCAAACGGCAATTTGTTTTTTTTTTTTTTTATTTCGGCCTCGAAACGACCTCCGATCGTGGCCTCGCCCCCTCTATGACCTGACCCAGGTCAATTGACACCCACATGCAAAGTTTCAGCTCCCCAGGTCCAAAACTGCGGCCGCCTATGAAGAACACAGACAGACAGACACACAAACTGATTTAATAATATAGATTATTATTATTAGTAGTAGTAGTAGTAGTAGTAGTAGTAGAAGAAGCAGTAGTAATCCACGATGATGAGTCTGAGTGCTGACCCCGGAATAGTAAGTAGCTGAATGACTACCAAGTCGGACGCTTTGATGACTGTTCTGACCTGGTTTAGGGTCCAAAGAGGGGATGCACAGGCTGAGTGGTTTAAAAAAAAAAAAAAAAAAAAAAAAAAAATAGAAGCAGTAGTAGTAGTAGTAGTAGTAGTAGTAGTAGTAGAAGCAGTAGTAGTAGTAGTAGTAGTTGTAGAAGCAGTAGTAGTATTAGTAGAACTCCTAAAACAGACTCACACGTGTGAACAAAACTCTGTGTATGCAGGAGACAAAGGGTAGGCTGACTGTAACGAGTGTCTGCCCCAAAGCCAAAAGAGTGACAGAGAGCCTAATTCAAGGGACGTTGGATTCAAAATGCCTTGACACACGAAGTTTAAAGCAGTCTAAGTCATAGGATAAAGGAAAGACTCACTATACCCTCTTCATTATAGGTAGGCTAGAAATCCTGACTCCCTAACCTCTGTAAGTAAAAAAGGGCTGGAGAAAATGGGCTGTGAATACCTACATCTAAATCTGTGGCTGACTCTTCCCAAATGGTAGTATAGGTAGCGCCAACGAACTTGACAATTTTCTTGACCCCTTAACTTCTTGTAACTCAAACTGGCTGTAAATATCCACACCTATTTCCTGGTGGGCTCTTCCCAAATGATAGAAATGTCAGCTCGATTGCTTTCATTCACTTTGAGTATTGAGAAGTTAAGGGGTCAAGAAAATTGTCAAGTTGGTTGGCGCCACCTATAATATTAGCTCAATAACTCTAGTCGTTTGTTCAGTCATAGAGGTTATTGGTGGATAGTTTGGGCATAACTACAGTATAATGAAATAGACTATAACACAGATCACAAGTCTCGGGTCTATATCCAGGTTATATAGGGGTTAAGGGGGGGTGACCTGTTTTGGTTCTGTCCTTATCTATCTTTCTCTGGCTTGTATCCATTTGGCCTCATTCAGCCTACTGTTTTAAGACGTTTACCCCCATCCAGGTGTCAATATTTTCCAGGCGAGCGGTAGCGAGCCAGCATATATATATTTTTGTTTTTACAGCAAGCTAAATTTGTAAATCATTCGATAGAAAAATGTCTCCGGCGAAGCCGGATTTCTCCGTACAATGCTGGCTCGCTATCGCTCGCCAGGAAGAAATCGACACCTGGATGGGGATAAACGTCTTAAAACAGTTGGGTAAATGGGGCCGAATGGATACAAGCCAGAGAAACAGAGAAAAGGAGAGAAAGATAAAAAAAAAAGCCGGTGACCTCCCTTAATAGATTTAAGGGTACGGGCTTACGAGAGGAACGTGTTAATCTGATGGTTTAACCTGGCTTACCGGGCTTTAGTAGGCTATGTGTTATCTGGGTGCGGGGATATCTTATCTAGGTTATCTTCTTCACTGCTGGATTGTTGGATAGTACAGTATATATATATATATATATATATATATATATATATATATATATATATATATATATATAGAGAGAGAGTGGGGGGGGAATTACATATATATATATATATAGACATAGTAATAGTTTGGATCAATTTATTTATATATATATTTATATACGGTATATATACTGTATATATATATATTTGATGTTATTTATGTTATGTTTGTATATATAATGTGAGCCCATCAGTAGAGGTGGGTTACTACCGGGTACACAGTATATTGTAGAGGTGGGTTACTACCGGGTACACAGTATATTGTAGAGGTGGGTTACTACCGGGTACACAGTATATTGTAGAGGTGGTTACTACCGGGTACACAGTATATTGTAGAGGTGGGTTACTACCGGGTACACAGTATATTGTAGAGATGGGTTACTACCGGGTACACATTATATTGTAGAGGTGGGTTACTACCGGGTACACAGTATATTGTAGAGGTGGGTTACTACCGGGTACACAGTATATTGTAGAGGTGGGTTACTACCGGGTTCACAGTATATTAGTTTACAAGATGTTCTCAGGCTGATCATGACCAATAAGTTGCCTGCAGGATAGAGTGACAGCTACCCCCCCCCCCTCCCCCCACCCACCCCCTCTCTTGTGATGTGTAATACAGTAAGGACCCACACACGTCACTTCAGGTTAAATCACTTCATTAACCCTTTCTTTACCGGCGACGTATTTTTCTTGTGATTTCGGCTACATCTAGACAATTTTATGAAGCTTAGGAAGGATATATGGTTGCTAAAAGGATTTATTGGGATAGGTTGTAGCCTTATAATTAGTAGACGTCTTTCCTAAGCTGAATACTTTGGTCTAAATGTACCTGAACTCAAATAGCCAATACGGTGTCGGTATAGAAGGGGTTAAGGGAGCCCACCTCGCTTTTTTTCATCTTTCCCTCCCTCTCTCTTTGGCTTGTATCCATTGGGCCCCATGCAGCCTACTGTTTTAAGACGTTTACCCCCATCCAGGTGTCAATATTTTCCTGGCGAGCGGTAGCGAGCTAGCATATATACTGTATATTTTTGTTTTGACAGCAAGCTAATTATGTACATTTTTCGATGGAAAAATATCTCCGGCGAAGCCGAATTTCTCCATACAATGCTGGCTCGCTATCGTTCGCCAGGAAGAAATCGACACCTGGATGGGGATAAACGTCTTTAAACAGTTGGCTGAATGGGGCCGAATGGATACAAGGCAAGAAAAGAGAGAAAAGGAGAGAAAGATTAAAACAAAACAAAAATGTGACCCCCCTTAACACTGGATACATACTTGTTCTTGTCTTATATATATATATATATATATATATATATATATATATATATACGGGTATATATATATATATATTTTTTTTTTGGAGAGAGAGAGAGAGAGAGAGAGAGAGAGAGAGAGAGAGAGAGAGAGAGAGAGAGAGAGAGAGAGAGAGATGATTACATAGATACACAGACTGCACAAACCTTGTTGTCCCTACTAGGCAGTCTGGACTAAATTCTAGCAAAATGTTCTAACAAGTGGAAGATAAGGATAACAAAGCTGAAGGCTCTTTCACCACCCACCACTCCCTCCGACCAAGAGTCGTTATGAAATACAGCTGGGAAAAATGGCCCTCAGTAGAATGAGAACATTTATAACGGGACATTTATAACGGGACATTTATAACGGGACATTTATAACGGGACATTTATAGTAAAGATCGAATTTGGAAAACAACTATTACTACTGAAACTTGACCTTTTTTGTATACCTTTTATTACCACAACCTCCTCAAAATGAATATCTAGAGAGAGAGAGAGAGAGATGTGTGTGTGTATAGTACGTGTGTGTTAGTGTCTGTGTGTGTGTGTGTGTGGTATGTGTTTGTGTGCTAGTGTCTGTGTGTGAGTGTGAGTGTTTCCGACGAATTGGATAGTAGGATGTGTGGATGGAGAGAGTGAGAGTGAGTGTGTGTGTATGTATATGTGTGTGTGTGTGTGTATGTATTAATGTAACCGTAGACCACCACACACTATGAATCACCCCCTCCTTCCCTGCACCTGTCAATCATCTTATACCTGGGGGGGGGGGGGGGGGGGGGAGTGTGGGAATGAGAGAGTACTTGTTTGTTTTTGTGACCATCTCTCTCTCTCTCTCTCTCTCTCTCTCTCTCTCTCTCTCTCTCTCTCTCTCTCTCTCTCTCTCTCTCTCTCTCTCTTCTAAACTTTACATTATATGGTGTTTTTACAGCTAAAATTCCAGTGATGAAACGTGGAATTATCTATAGCGAAACACATTTAAAATGCAAAAAATATATAGCATTGATATATTTATATATAATATATAGGCTACCAGTATATATTTTATATCTAAGATCCCTCTTTATGATCTCTCTCTCTCTCTCTCTCTCTCTCTCTCTCTCTCTCTCTCTCTCTCTCTCTCTCTCTATCTATCTATCTATCTATCTATCTATCTATCTATCCTCATACATCCCTCCCCTCCCTCCTTCTATCTATATTCCTTCCTTCCCCTCCCTCCCTCTTTCCTTCCTTCCCTCCCCTCCCTTATCCCTCCCACCAGCCCCACCTATCCTTCCCTCCCTCTCTCTCTCTCTCTCTCTCTCTCTCCATCCATCTTATCTTCACTCCCCCCCTACCCCTCCGTCTCACCTTACACCCTGATGTTATCACCTTTAGATAGGATGATGTAAGGTTCTGAACTGGAAATTGAAATAATCTTTTATTAACTCGTGTACAGTTATATTTTGTTCTCTCTCTTTTTTGTTTTAATCTGAGGCGGAACATCAAAGTGTTATGGAGGACACACTTTGTTTTGGTTCTTCTTATTCTTGTTGGAGATCTGAGGGTTATGGGGGAGACAATTTGGCTTTGATGCTGTATTTATTTTTAGACATTTAGCTGAAAATGTGTATGTTGATAAAAACCACGCATTTTGAGTCCCCTTCAATTAGGCTATATCCAACCCTGAGAAACTCGTGTCGACTCATGTACAAAAATAATAAATATATATATAAACAGTATAGCCTAGATACAAAAAAAAAAAAAAAAAAAAAATATATATATATA
>JBAKBP010035051.1:0-19973 GCA_037953745.1 Lithodes maja | reverse complement strand
GTGACTAAATGGCATTACGATAGGGCAGACTGGGAGGGTCTTCAAGGTTTCTTTATTGATATTCCCTGGACCTCTTTCTTTTCTAATGATGCACACTCCACCTTGAGCCACATACAAGATTTTGTAAAAATTGGAATGGAAACTTTTATTCCTCATCAAAAGTACAGTAAAAGATCTAATTCACCTAAATGGTTTGACCATAATTGTGCTAGAGTAACTGAACAAAAAGCAATAGCCTACAATGCATACACAAGATCAAAAACACATGAAGCCTTTAATTACTTTAGAAACATCAGAAATCATGCCAAAACTGTATTAAACCTAACTAAATCAAACTTTCTCCACAAGCAGGCAAATAAACTTCTAAATAATCCAAATGATAACAAAATATTTTGGTCTACTCTTAACTCATTTAAATCCAACTTCACTACTGCTTCATCCATTCCACCATTAAAATCTCCGACTGGCAATCTTGTAAGTGACCCACGAGGTAAAGCTAACCTTCTTGCGGATATTTTCTCCACCAACTCAACCTTAGATGAAATAAATCAAGATGTCCCTGTACTTAATTTTAATTCGCCTGAAATTCCCTCACTTAAGATCCACACCAGACATGTCAAAACTATTTTGCAGAATCTCTCGGTAGATAAGGCTCCTGGTCCAGATGAAATTCCTCCAATAGTACTTAAGAATTGCTCCTTGGTGCTCGCTCCTGTATTGGCAAAATTTTTCCGTCTGTGTACTCATACCTCATGCTTCCCAGTACCCTGGAAAGAAGCAAACATCCATCCAGTTCCTAAAAAAGGTGCCTCTTCAGATCCATCAAACTACAGACCAATAGCTATAACTTCCACTCTTGGTAAAGTCTTTGAAATTATATTAAATAATCACATAATTAAGCATCTTGAGAATAATAAATTAATCAGTGATAGGCAATATGGTTTTAGACGATGTCGATCAACTGCAGACATGCTTTGCCTTCTTACGCATCAAATCAACCAAGCTACAGACCAACATGGTGAAACACATACAATAGCACTGGATATATCAAAGGCATTTGATAGAGTCTGGCATCAATCCTTATTGTCGAAGATGTCACACTACGGCCTTGCATCATTAGTTCCACTAATTTCTTCTTATCTTCATAACAGAAAAATACGTGTAATGGTAGATGACCTTTATTCTCAATTTCACTCAATAAATGCTGGTGTTCCCCAGGGATCAGTTTTGGCCCCAATTCTGTTCCTCATTCATATCAATGATCTCATATCTACCACTCATAATCCAATACATTCCTACGCAGATGACTCAACACTCCACAGTTCCTTCACATTTACCAATTCTTTCACCCAACCCGATCTTATAAATTCAAAAATAAACACTGCAATTTCTCTGAACCAGGACCTTTCTAGAATTAATGGATGGGGACAAAATAATCTAGTTTCCTTTAATGCACAGAAAACCAAATACATTCAATTTTCTAACCGACAGAATCTCACTGACTCCCATATATTTTTTAATGATGTAAATATTCCCACTTCCCCTAGTATTGACATTCTCGGTGTAACATTAACTACTAACTTGAGCTGGACACATTATGTTAGAAGCATTGCTAAGAATGCCTCTAAAAAACTGGGACTCCTGTACAGAGTTCGAGAATTCTTCACTGACGAGCAGTTGGCCGTGATATATAAAAGTCATGTGCGTTCTCAGATGGATTACTGTTCACCTCTGTGGGGTGGAAGTGGAGTGGTTGCATTGAGGCAGTTGGACAAAATTCAAAATAAAGCTATTAGATTAATCAATAACCCTGCAATCACACAGGACCTTCCTACATTATCCATACGAAGAAACGTTGCATCCCTTGCATTATTCTACAGATATTTTCACAGCAATTGTTCCGAGGAACTTGCTTCAATTGTGCCGCCTCTCCACATCTTTCCCCGTAGAACTAGGGCAGCTGAGAGCGCCCATGAATTTACACTTTCTCCTCCACAATGCAGAACTTCTGCTTATCAGAATTAATTTATCCCCAGAGCTACTACTCTTTGGAATTCACTTCCCTCGAATTGCTTTCCACAAACTTACAATCTACAAATGTTTAAATCCAGTTGTTACAAACATTTTATGAATGGAGGATGCCTTTAGGCACATGGACCTTTTTGTTTTATCTGTGTTTTTCCTTCCTCCGTTCATTGTCTCTTTTAAAAAAAAAAAAAAAAAAAAAAAAAAAAAAATTTTTTGGTCTTATATCGTACATTGATATAATTTATAATTGTTGGTCTTATATCGTACATTGATATATATAATTGTTGGTCTTATATCGTACGTATTGTTCTATAATACCGGTAATGTATGTTAGTTGAATCCAAAGTATGGTTGTTGAGTCCTAATTGTAGTTGTTCGAGTCCTGATTGTGGTTGTCGAGTCCTAATTGTGGTGGTCGAGTCCAAATTATGGTTGTCAAGTCCAAATTATGGTAGTCGAGTCCAAATTATGGTTGTCGAGTCCAAATTATGGTTGTCGAGTCCAAATTATGGTAGTCGAGTCCAAATTATGGTTGTCGAGTCCAAATTATGGTTGTCGAGTCCAAATTATGGTTGTCGAGTCCAAATTATGGTTGTCGAGTCCAATTGTGGTTGTCGAGTCCAAATTGTGGTTCTTGAGCCATAATTATGGTTGTTGAGTCATAATTGTGGTTGCTGAGTTGTGATTGTAGATAAAAACGCTGGTTTTTGTGGTTATGAATCAATTGGTTGTTAGTCCTGGTTTGGTTGCGACTTGTGACCATTAGGCCTAGTTGGGGTGGAGTGCCATGGAGTTTTCAGGGCCATGGTAAAAGTGGCACTCTCTCTCTCTCACACACACTCTCTCTCTCTCTCTCTCTCTTTGTTATGTATTTTTTGTCCAACTTATCGACCTCTCTCTCTCGCTCTCTCTCTTTTATGTTATATATATATTTTTGTCTCATCTTATCGACCTCTCTCTCTCTCTCTCTTGTATATATTTTTTTTTCCACACCTTATCGACCTATCTCTCTCTCTCGCTATGCTATGTATATTTTTTGGTTTCCACACCTTATCGACCTCTCTCTCATCATACTGGACGGGGCTGTCAGGTGAAGCTGATTTACGGTTGCCACCCAAATTTACCACCATTTTGAGGCATTATCAGAACGGAGAGGAGAGAGAGAAGAGAAAGGGGGAGAAGAGGAGAGAGAATGAAAAGCAAAGAGTATAAGGGAGAAGGAGAGAAGAGATAAAATAGAAGAGAAGAGGAGAGAGAAGAAAGAAAAATAGTATAAGGAAGAGGAAGGAGAGAGAAGAGATAAATAGAAGATAAAAGGGGAGAAGAGGAAAGGAGGAAAGAAAAGAGTATAAGCAAGAGGAAGGAGAGAGCATTGGGGAGAAGAAGAGGAGAGGAGGAAAGAAGGAAAGAAAAGAGTATAAGGAAGAGGAAGGAGAGAGAAGAGAAGAGGAAAGAAAAGACTACAGGGGAAAAGAAGAGGAGAGAACGAAAAGAGTATAGGAGAGAGAGAGAGAGAGAGAGAGAGAGAGAGAGAGAGAGAGAGAGAGAGAGAGAGAGAGAGAGAGAGAGAGAGAGAGAGAGAGAGAGAGAGAAAAATCAATAGCACTCATTAATGTCCAACTCGCTAAGCTATAGGCTATGCCTCCTGAACTCTTTTTCAAAATATATTTTTTCACAATATTTTGCCATTTACCTTCTATAAATATCCATAAATAATATCAATTGGAGTTATTAAAAAAATACAATATTGTAATCCTAACACAGTCCTCTTATAATAAGACGAATTAATACATACAAGTACGGTACCTTAATAATAGCTTTAAGGGGAGGTTTTTAGTTTGTTCCCTAGACCTCCATCAAGCTTAAAATGACACCCTCTAGACCCTCTTTCAAGCGCTTGATGGATATCTAGAGACCAAACTAAAAACCTCCCCTTAAGCATGTATAAGGGGTGTTGGAGCATACATGTACAATGTTGGAGCATACATGGAAAGTGATGGAGCATACATGGAAAGTATTGGAGCATACATGGAAAGTATTGGAGCATACATGGAAAGTGATGGAGCATACATGGAAAGTGATGGAGCATACATGGAAAGTATTGGAGCATACATGGAAAGTATTGGAGCATACATGGAAAGTGATGGAGCATACATGGAAAGTATTGGAGCATACATGGAAAGTATTGGAGCATACATGGAAAGTGATGGAGCATACATGGAAAGTGATGGAGCATACATGGAAAGTATTGGAGCATACATGGAAAGTGATGGAGCATACATGGAAAGTATTGGAGCATACATGGAAAGTATTGGAGCATACATGGAAAGTTATGGAGCATACATGGAAAGTTATGGAGCATACATGGAAAGTATTGGAGCATACATGGAAAGTATTGGAGCATACATGGAAAGTATTGGAGCATACATGTTAAGTGATGGAGCATACATGGAAAGTGATGGAGCATACATGGAAAGTGATGGAGCATACATGGAAAGTATTGGAGCATACATGGAAAGTGTTGGAGCATACATGGAAAGTGATGGAGCATACATGGAAAGTATTGGAGCATACATGGAAAGTATTGGAGCATACATGGAAAGTATTGGAGCATACATGGAAAGTGATGGAGCATACATGGAAAGTATTGGAGCATACATGGAAAGTATTGGAGCATACATGGAAAGTATTGGAGCATACATGGAAAGTGATGGAGCATACATGGAAAGTATTGGAGCATACATGGAAAGTGATGGAGCATACATGGAAAGTATTGGGAGCATACATGGAAAGTGATGGAGCATACATGGAAAGTATTGGAGCATACATGGAAAGTATTGGAGCATGCATGGAAAGTATTGGAGCATACATGGAAAGTATTGGAGCATACATGGAAAGTATTGGAGCATACATGGAAAGTGATGGAGCATACATGGAAAGTATTGGAGCATACATGGAAAGTATTGGAGCATACATGGAAAGTATTGGAGCATACATGGAAAGCGATGGAGCATACATGGAAAGTATTGGAGCATACATGGAAAGTATTGGAGCATACATAGAAAGTGATGGAGCATACATGGAAAGTATTGGAGCATACATGGAAAGTATTGGAGCATACATGGAAAGTGATGGAGCATACATGGAAAGTATTGGAGCATACATGGAAAGTATTGGAGCATACATGGAAAGTATTGGAGCATACATGGAAAGTGATGGAGCATACATGGCAAGTATTGGAGCATACATGGAAAGTATTGGAGCATACATGGAAAGTATTGGAGCATACATGGAAAGTGATGGAGCATACATGGAAAGTGATGGAGCATACATGGAAAGTATTGGAGCATACATGGAAAGTATTGGAGCATACATGGAAAGTATTGGAGCATACATGGAAAGCGATGGAGCATACATGGAAAGTATTGGAGCATACATGGAAAGTATTGGAGCATACATAGAAAGTGATGGAGCATACATGGAAAGTATTGGAGCATACATGGAAAGTATTGGAGCATACATGGAAAGTGATGGAGCATACATGGAAAGTATTGGAGCATACATGGAAAGTATTGGAGCATACATGGAAAGTATTGGAGCATACATGGAAAGTATTGGAGCATACATGGAAAGTGATGGAGCATACATGGAAAGTGTTGGAGCATACATGGAAAGTATTGGAGCATACATGGAAAGTATTGGAGCATACATGGAAAGCGATGGAGCATACATGGAAAGTATTGGAGCATACATGGAAAGTATTGGAGCATACATAGAAAGTGATGGAGCATACATGGAAAGTATTGGAGCATACATGGAAAGTATTGGAGCATACATGGAAAGTGATGGAGCATACATGGAAAGTATTGGAGCATACATGGAAAGTATTGGAGCATACATGGAAAGTATTGGAGCATACATGGAAAGTGATGGAGCATACATGGAAAGTGTTGGAGCATACATGGAAAGTGATGGAGCATACATGGAAAGTGTTGGAGCATACATGGAAAGTGTTGGAGCATATATTATGGGTGTTGAGGACAGGAAGTATACAAGAAAAATGATTGAGCATGTATAATGGGTGTTGGAGCATACATGGAAAGTTATTGAGCATACATACCGTACCTAACTGTAATGGGAGCATAGAAAGGAAGTATTGGAGCATAAATAGATGATTGAGTACCGGTGTGTATTATAATGGGTGTTGGAGCATAGGAAGGACAGTGTTGGAGCATACATGGAAAATGACATGTATACTGTAATGGGAGCATAAAAGGAGAGCGATTGATCATGTATAATGGGTGTTGGAGCATACATGGAAAGTGATTGAGCATGAATGATAGGTGTTGGGTAGTGTCGGAGCATAACTAAAGTGCGGTGAAGCCTGGTGAAGGGAAAGTGCTGGAATAAACCCCCCCTTAACCCCTTCTGTTCCGGCGACTTCCTTTGTATTTTATTCTAGCTATATTTGGAGGTCCTTTTTAAACTGAACACATCGTCTTATAGTAGCAATACCTCACCTTATGATACCTTATGATGTGTTCGCCACTCTTCTAGCGGCACCAAGGAGCGCGACGCCCCTCGTTATGGGTGGTGATAATAATAACATGAAAAAAGGACGGAACCGGTACAGAAAGGGTTAATGGACACACCTAATATTAACCCCTATTGTACCGGTGACTTATGTTATTTTATTCTTGCTACAGTCACACGATTTTATGAAGCTTAGGAAGGATATGTGGTTGCTAAAGGATTAATTCAGAAAGTCGGTACCGGTAGCCTTTTAAATGGTAGACGTTATTTTTGTATTTTATTCTAGCTTCATTTACACGATTTTATGAAGCTTAGGTGGTTTCTCAAAGGATTAATTGATACAAGTCGGTAGCCTTTTAAATGGTAGACGTTATTTTATGAAGCTTAGGTGGTTTCTCAAAGGATTAATTGATAACAGTCGGTAGCCTTTTAAATGGTAGACGTTCTTCCTAAGCTGAATACAATCGCTTAGTAGTTGCCGGACCACAATGACACAAAGGATGTCACCGGTAATGAATAGGTTAAGGGGAGGTATTTAGTTTGTTCCCTAGACCTCCATCAAGCTTAAAAATTACACTCCCTTGACCCCCTTCAAGATAAATTTGTACATTTTTCGGTAGAAAAATGTCCCGGCCGAAGGCCGTTTCCTCTTACATTACAGGCTCGCTATCGCTCGCCTGAAAAAAATCGACACCTAAATGGCACGAAATGTCTAAAAATTGACAGAAATGGGGCGAAAGTTCTTAAAATAGCCAAACTAATGGGGCGAACGTCTTAAAATCTCAATAGCAGTGGAGTTAAACATGAGGGAGAAAGGGGTTAAGAAAATAAACCCTCAAGTGGAAATCTCCCCTTAACCCCTTCTGTACCGGGGACGTCATTTTCACTTCATTCTAGCTAGGCTATATTTAAGGGGAGATTTCCACTCGAGAGATTTTTTTTCTTGACTCCTTTCTCCCTCATGTTTAGCCCCATTGCTTTTCTAATTTTAAGAGGTTCGCCCCATTATTTTGACGATTTTAAGAACTTTCGACCCATTTCTGTCAATTTTAAGACCTTTCGTGCCATGTAGGTGTCGATTTTATCCTGGCGAGCGATAGCGAGCCTGTAATATAAGAGGAACCGGCTTTCAGCCGGGACATTTTTCTACCGAAAAATGTACAAATTTATCTTGAAAGGGGGTCTAGGGGGGAGTAATTTTAAGCTTGATGGAAGTCTAGGGAATCAACTAAAAACCTTCCCTTAAACGATTGTATACAGTTTAGGAAGGATCTCTAGCAATCATAAGGCTTCTAACTATCTCAACCAACCCTTTTAGCTACCACAGATCCTTCCTAAGCTGCATACCATCATATAACACTAGAACTAGATTAATATTTAAAAATGCGTCGCCGGTACAGAAGGGGTTAATCGTCCAAGTGCACTTATCACCAATGTAGCACACCAGACGAAGGCAGCTACGTGGAGAAGAAGAGCTACCGTACCGTGCACCATTAGAGTATCGCTGGGTACACCATAACGAAGAGCTACCGTACCGTGCACCATTAGAGTATCGCTGGGTGCACCATAACGAAGAGCTACCGTACCGTGCACCATTAGAGTACCGCTGGGTGCACCATAACGAAGAGCTACCGTACCGTGCACCATTAGAGTACCGCTGGGTGCACCATAACGAAGAGCTACCGTACCGTGCACCATTAGAGTACCGCTGGGTGCACCATAACCAAGAGCTACCGTACCGTGCACCATTAGAGTACCGCTGGGTGCACCATAACGAAGAGCTACCGTACCGTGCACCATTAGAGTACCGCTGGGTGCAACATGAGGAACAAACACATGATGAGAGGAAGATGAAAGACCCTGTGTTCCAAGTTGTCTATATTATCTCCCCCGAGGGAAATTCTAGACGAGTCACTACGGTAGAGGATGATACCAAGATCGGGATGGCTTGATAGCTCTCCGTGGCGCACAGGCGGATTACATAGTTCGACGGTAACCTAAAATGGGGAAACTATGGCATTTAACCCTTTCTGTACCGGCGAAATCTTTTTAAGTTTATTCTAGCTATTGTTATACGATTTTATATGTCCGGTAGCGGGAGATTTCCACCTGGAGGATTTTTTTTTCTGAACCCCTTTCTCCCTCATGTTTAGCCCCATTGCTTGTGAGATTTAAAGACGCTTGCCCCATTAGTTTGGCGATTTTAAGAACCCTCGCCCCATTTCTGTCAATTTGAAGACCATTCGTGCCATTTAGGTGTCGATTTTTTCCTGGCGAGCGATAGCGAGCCTGTAATATAAGGGGAACCGGCCTTCGGCCGGGACATTTTTCTACCGTAAAATGTACAAATTTATCTTGAAAGGGGATCAAGGGGGAGTAATTTTAAGCTTGATGGAAGTCTAGGGAATCAACTAAAAACCTCCCCTTAAGAAGGAATTGTGGTAGTAAAATGGATTAAGTGAGATAGTTCAAAGCCTGTTAATTGGATTAAGTGAGATAGTTCAAAGCCTGTTAATTGGATTAAGTGAGATAGTTCAAAGCCTGTTAATTGGATTAAGTGAGATAGTTCAAAGCCTGTTAATTGGATTAAGTGAGATAGTTCAAAGCCTGTTAATTGCTGGAGGCCATTTTTAAACTGAATAAACGTGTCTAATAGTAGCCATAATTCAATTAAATACACGTCACCGGTACAGAAGGGGTTAAGATGAAGTGTTTAAGCTAAAGTCCTCAGTTGTTGAGACTCATTGTGATAAGAGGGTTATAAAAATGACAAAAGTACTTTGTCATGAACGGATGACACCGTTAGGTACGGTTGAGGTTAGTAAGTGTTGTCAGATATTTCACAAAGTTTCGGACACTGACTAATACTCTGAGGGATAAGCACTTTTCCCAGTAACTATAAAGATGCCAATAACACTTGTTGAGCGATAACCACTGGAATCTATGACAACACTTTATACCTCCGATTGTACAAGGAGTTTGTTTGCATTGACTATTCATATTTATATTCTTATGTTTAAAATAAAATCTATACCGGGTAATAATAATAAAAACAAATAATACCCGGTAATAATAATAATAATAATAATAATAATAATAATAATAATAAAAATAATAATAAAAATGGCAACAACCCTAAACCTGTATATACTGTAGCTTTATCTTCTAGCTTATCGACGAACTACTGAAGCCGCCTGTACCTACCTATATATCTTATCTAGGTTGTCAGGGAACTACTGAAGCCGCCTGTACCTACCTATATATCTTATCTAGGTTGTCAGGGAACTACTGAAGCCGCCTGTACCTACCTATATATCTTATCTAGGTTGTCAGGGAACTACTGAGGCCGCCTTTACCTACCTATATACCTACTGAGCCGGGAATCATTGAGCCTGGAGTAATAAGTAACCACAACCTCCACCAGCACCGTCATGCGTTACCACATTCAGGTTAACCCATATATTATGTTATGGTGGTGGTGGTGGTGGTGGTGGTTGTATGGTAGTTATAGTAGCCTACTCGTATTGATAGTTATGATGGTGGTGGTGGTGGTGGTAGTTGTATGGTAGTTATAGTAGCCTACTCGTATTGATAGTTATGATGGTGGTGGTGGTAGTAGTAGTGAACATTGATAGTTATGATAGTGTTGGTGGTAGTAGTGAATATTGATAGTTATGATGGTGGTGGTGGTAGTAGTAGTGAATATTGATAGTTATGATAGTGTTGGTGGTAGTAGTGAATATTGATAGTTATGATGGTGGTGGTGGTAGTAGTAGTGAATATTGATAGTTATGATGGTGGTGGTGGTAGTAGTGAATATTGATAGTTATGATGGTGGTGGTGGTAGTAGTAGTGAATATTGATAGTTATGATGGTGGTGGTGGTAGTAGGAGTGAATATTGATAGTTATGATAGTGTTGGTGGTAGTAGTGAATATTGATAGTTATGATGGTGGTGGTGGTAGTAGTAGTGAACATTGATAGTTATGATAGTGTTGGTGGTAGTAGTGAATATTGATAGTTATGATGGTGGTGGTGGTAGTAGTAGTAGTGAATATTGATAGTTATGATAGTGTTGGTGGTAGTAGTGAATATTGATAGTTATGATGGTGGTGGTGGTAGTAGTAGTAGTGAATATTGATAGTTATGATAGTGTTGGTGGTAGTAGTGAATATTGATAGTTATGATGGTGGTGGTGGTAGTAGTAGTAGTGAATATTGATAGTTATGATGGTGGTGGTGGTGGTAGTAGTGAATATTGATAGTTATAATGGTGGTGGTGGTAGTAGTAGTAGTGAATATTGATAGTTATGATAGTGTTGGTGGTAGTAGTGAATATTGATAGTTATGATGATGGTGGTGGTAGTAGTAGTAGTGAATATTGATAGTTATGATAGTGTTGGTGGTAGTAGTGAATATTGATAGTTATGATGGTGGTGGTAGTAGTAGTAGTAGTGAACATTGATAGTTATGATAGTGTTGGTGGTAGTAGTGAATATTGATAGTTATGATGGTGGTGGTGGTAGTAGTAGTAGTGAACATTGATAGTTATGATGGTGGTGGTGGTAGAGCTGTGAATATTGATAGTTATGATGGTGGTGGTAGTAGTAGTAGTGAATATTGATAGTTATGATAGTGTTGGTGGTAGTAGTGAATATTGATAGTTATTATAGTGTTGGTGGTAGTAGTGAATATTGATAGTTATGATGGTGGTGGTGGTAGTAGTAGTAGTGAATATTGATAGTTATGATAGTGTTGGTGGTAGAGCTGTGGGGGACAAGTGATATTAGTCTATTATACACAGATGATAAGCTATGACAAATTACGACAGCGCAATTTACAGAAACATATAAACCGGTGTCGGGTAACTTGGCACTAATTCTGATCCATAGCTTCTTTATATTCTCGAAACGGCTATTGCAAACAGGCTATAATTTCACACAACTATTTATTGGTCTACCCTTACAAACTGAAATAAATACCAGCTCAATTATCTTCATCATTTTTAAGTTAGAAGATGTTAAGGGGTCAGGATTTGTGCCGGGTTAGCTGACACGGGGTTAGATCAGCAAGGGTATATAGAAGTCGGAAGATTAATTGAGATAGTCATTACCCATTTCATTCCCACCACAGATCCTTTCGAAGCTGTTGTAGGTCCATTACTACGGTATATTTGGGGTGACCATGATTAGCATACCGGTACCGTACTCGTATTATAGATAGGCAGCAGTCCATGGCAATAGTTGTGATGTTAACTTCTTCAATATATACTATTTCGCGGTCATTAACGCTGTGTATGAATGATTGAAATTATCTCTGGCAGATTTGAATTTCCTTACTATTATTATTACCTGATATTGGCAATTTATAGATTTGTTTGTATGTATGTATGTATGTATGTATGTAGGCCTATATATATATACTCTGGCATCTTCCTTTTTTTTTTTTTTTTTTTTTTTTTTTTTAAATGGAGGTGACCAATTCGAGACAGAGCCCGAACAGGGACATCACAACACATCAGCCAAACAAAACACAACAACACATACAATTTAACACCCATCTAGGTCGCCCAGGAGAAATACCCAAACAAAGACCCAGACCCATTTGGAGATTTAGTATTTTTAATTTTACCTGATATTTGCAATTTGGAAGTTTGTTTCATCAGTTCGAGGGGTCAAGAATGTATTAGAACGTTTATGGAGGTCACGACTGTACGGGAAAGTTAGTTGAGAAAGGTGGACATATAAGGGTACGGTAGAATTTCAATGAAACAAGTCCTGATGTACTAAGCCGCACAAAATCGTCTAATGGTAGCTATGTTAAAATTAAAAGTGTGGTGACCGTCCCGAGAGGTTTGGTTGTGCGGTGAAGAAGCAAAACAGTGGGAATTGTTGGCAGTGGTGGTAAGGTTCGCAGTGGTAAAAAGGACCGTCTGTGTGGAGCTGTTGGAGTGTTGGCAATAGCTCAGTCAGTAATAAAGTGCGTGAACCTCTTATAGATGATAGTATGTAAGTATATCCACCGAGATGTATTCATAATGATAATGCATAATATTAATTTGTAACTACATATGAAAATACCTATATATATACCGGTACCTTCAATGGCTATAGACTTGTACCATTACCCGTACTATAATTCATATTTGTTCACTAACCAACTAGAGAGTTCGAGATTTTGTAGTGCTTGGTGTTCAGAGTCTAGTGAAAGTCGTGTCTATTGATTAGTATAGATATGCAGTAACAGGGATTATAGTATTGTGATTGTTATTGTTTACACGGTCCTGACAATAACTGTGTGTGTGTGTGTGTGTGTGTGTGTGTGTGTGTGTGTGTGTGTGTGTGTGTGTGTGTGTACTGTATATATTGTGTGAGTGTGTGTATATATGGTGTGTGTGTGTTTGTGTGTATATATGTTGTGTGTGTGTGTGTGTGAATGTGTGTATATATGGTGTGTGTGTGTGTACTGTATATATTGTGTGAGTGTGTGTATATATGGTGTGTGTGTGTGTATATATGTTAATAATAATTAATAAACGGTTTATTAAAGAATGGCAGCCTCATGAGCTGAAAATACAAATTTTACAATTTAGTGGATGAACATGAGATGTACAGATATGAGGATGGTAAGCTCAGTTTACAAACAAAATAAATAAATACAATAATGATGCATGTGCAGAATACAAATTATCATAAAATAACCATGAGAGTAAGTGATATACAGTACATATACACATTTATTTACTTACTCATATACAGAACAACACAAACGCTCACGTATGCACACAAACATACATACATACAGAAACTGTTTTGGTATGGTCAGGGTAAAGAGGGTGCAGGTACTACAATGGGAGGTTAATCCTCGGTAGTGTAGGTGTGTGTGTGGGTGTGTGTGTGTATATATGGTGTGTGTGTATATATGTTGTGTGTGTGTGTGTGTGTGTGTGTGTGTGTGTGTGTGTGTGTGTGTGTGTGTGTGTGTGTGTGTACTGTATATATTGTGTGAGTGTGTGTATATATGGTGTGTGTGTGTGTTTGTGTGTATATATGTGTGTGTGTGAATGTGTGTATATATGGTGTGTGTGTATATATGTTGTGTGTGTGTGTGTGTGTGTACTGTACATATTGTGTGAGTGTGTGTATATATGGTGTGTGTGTGTGTGTGTACTGTATATATTGTGTGAGTGTGTGTATATATGGTGTGTGTGTTTGTGTGTATATACGTATGTTGTGTGTGTGTGTGTGTGTGTGAATGTATGTATATATGGTATGTGTGTGTATATATGTTGTGTGTGTGTGTTACGTGTGTGTGAATGTGTGTGTGTCGGCAACAAAGCTCAAAATAGCCAATAACGCGGCCCAATGACGGCGAGGAAAGCGATTGAGGACCAAATCAGAAGGGATGGCCAGACCTAACAAAGCCACGGGACAAAGAGAGAATATAAAAGAATGACAAGGGTACAGACACAATAAGAAAGGGAAGAAGCAAGAAAGAATAGGGAAGACAAAAGGAAACATGAGATAAGAGAAAACACACAAAGACACAATAAGAAAGGAAATAGATCAGAAGGAATGGGAAGACAAAGGGAAGAAATGGGATAAGAGAAACAAAACATACAAAGACACACTAAGAAAGGGAAGAAAGCAGAAGGAATGGGGAACACGAAAGAAAGGACATGGGATAACAGAAAAAAACATACAAAGAGAATATGCAGGCACGAGAACCAATCAAGATAAAGAGAAACAAAAATCGAACATGACAAAGAAATCGAGGGGAAAAACAACACGAAAAGAGAAGTACCGGTATAATGTAAGAAATAAAACACCAGAACATAAACGACCACGAAGAAAAAAAAAAAAAAAAAAAAAAAAAAAAAAATCCAACGTAAAAAAGAAATCGAGGGGGAAAACAACACGAAAAGGGGAGTATAATGCAAGAAATATAACACCAGAACATAAACAAGGAAGAAAAAGAAGCCTGTTAGAAGCAAAAGAAGCCTGTTAGAAGCAAAAGAAGCCTGTTAGAAGCAAAAGAAGCCTGTTAGAAGAAAAAGAAGCCTGTTAGAAGAAAAAGAAGCCTGTTAGAAGAAAAAGAAGCCTGTTAGAAGAAAAAGAAGCCTGTTAGAAGAAAGAGAAGCCTGTTAGAAGAAAGAGAAGCCTGTTAGAAGAAAAAGAAACCTGTTAGAAGAAAAAGAAACCTGTTAGAAGAAAAAGAAACCTGTTAGAAGAAAAGAAGCCTGTTAGAAGAAAAAGAAGCCTGTTAGAAGAAAAAGAAGCCTGTTAGAAGAAAAAGAAGCCTGTTAGAAGAAAGAGAAGCCTGTTAGAAGCAAAAGAAGCCTGTTAGAAGCAAAAGAAGCCTGTTAGAAGCAAAAGAAGCCTGTTAGAAGCAAAAGAAGCCGGTTAGAAGCAAAAGAAGCCTGTTAGAAGAAAAAAAAGCCTGTTAGAAGAAAGAGAAGCCTGTTAGAAGCAAAAGAAGCCTGTTAGAAGCAAAAGAAGCCTGTTAGAAGAAAAAGAAGCCTGTTAGAAGAAAAAGAAGCCTGTTAGAAGAAAGAGAAGCCTGTTAGAAGAAAGAGAAGCCTGTTAGAAGCAAAAGAAGCCTGTTAGAAGCAAAAGAAGCCTGTTAGAAGCAAAAGAAGCCTGTTAGAAGCAAAAGAAGCCTGTTAGAAGAAAAAGAAGCCTGTTAGAAGAAAGAGAAGCCTGTTAGAAGCAAAAGAAGCCTGTTAGAAGCAAAAGAAGCCTGTTAGAAGCAAAAACAAATGGTAAACGAAAAGAAAGGGGGAGGGGGGGGGGGGAGGGACAAAAAAAGGCAGGAAGCAGAAGAGGCAAATTATTTAACCCTGTCTGTACCGGCGACGTATATTTTCTATCATTCTAGCTATGTTGAGACGGTTTTGCACGGCTTATGAAGGATCTGCGGTAGTACAAAGGTTTAATCAAGATAGTTATCAGCCTTTTTAATTGCTTGAGGCCCATCTTAAACTGAATAAAATCGTCTAATAGTAACCAGAATTAAATGAAAAGGACGGCACTGGTACTGAACTGGCTAAACGACGAAACAAATTATATAAAAACATGTAAGCCACGTGAAAACATGTAAGCCACGTGAAAACTAATAATACGGAAAGGGTGTGGTTGTGATGGTGCGGTGAAGTCGGAGGGTACAGTGTTGGAGACTGTGGACGCAGGAAAGCAAGCAACAGCAGAAAGTCCTCATAACTACGAGGTTGCCTGTAGCTCGTCAAACCAACCAATGGGATAGCAGTAGGCTGTAATGGTAAAGTAAGGCAGTTTTCCATCACCCAATTATCACTTGGGGGAAAAAAAAAAAAAAAAAATACAGGTAGAAAGGAAGAAGGTGGATATATAAAGGGAATTATTATTATTATTATTATTATTATTATTATTATTATTATTATTATTATTAGTACGGTAGTATTATTATGAGATATATAAAGGAAAATATAAAGGATAGCCAAAAAGGTCAGATGAAGGTAGAACGTCAAGACGGGTAGAAAGCGAAGAGGTGGAGAGGTAGATATCCATGAAGTAGAGGTTAAAAGAAAACACTACATCTCGAGCAGGAAGACAAAGAGGCAGAAGTAGAAGTCAAGGTGTGGATGTGGAGATATACAAATAAAAAAAATAATTAAAAAACGGTGGTAGACAACAAAGAGTGGAGATAAAGACAATTGGGGGAAATAGAAAATGGAGATGGAAGACGTGGGTAGGTGACGGTAGTGTAGAGAGAGGTGGTAGGTGATGGTACTGGAGGGAGAGAGAGAGAGGGAGGGGTGTGGTAAGTGATGGTAGTGGAGAGAGAGGGGTGTGGTAGGTGATGGTACTGGAGAGAGAGAGAGAGAGAGAGAGGGTGTGGTAAGTGATGGTACTGGAGAGAGAGGGGTGTGGTAGGTGATGGTAGTGGAGGGAGAGAGAGAGGGAGGGGTGTGGTAAGTGATGGTAGTGGAGAGAGAGGGGTGTGGTAAGTGATGGTAGTGGAGAGAGGGGTGTGGTAGGTGATGGTACTGGAGAGAGAGGAGGGGTGTGGTAAGTGATGGTAGTGGAGAGAGAGAGAGGTGTGGTAGGTGATGGTAGTGGAGAGAGAGGGGTGTGGTAGGTGATGGTACTGGAGAGAGGGTGTGGTAGGTGATGGTACTGGAGAGAGAGGGGTGTGGAGGTGATGGTAGTGAGAGAGAGAGGGGTGTGGTAAGTGATGGTACTGGAGAGAGAGAGTGGTGTGGTAGGTGATGGTAGTGGAGAGAGAGAGTGGTGAGGTAGGTGATGGTAGTGGAGAGAGGGGTGTGGTAGGTGATGGTAGTGGAGAGAGAGAGGTGTGGTAGGTGATGGTAGTGGAGAGAGAGGGGTGTGGTAGGTGATGGTAGTGGAGAGAGAGGTGTGTGGTAAGTGATGGTAGTGGAGAGAGAGGGGTGTGGTAAGTGATGGTAGTGGGAGAGAGAGAGGGGTGTGGTAGGTGATGGTACTGGAGAGAGGGAGGGGGTGTGGTAGGTGATGGTAGTGGAGAGAGAGGGGTGTGGTAGGTGATGGTAGTGGAGAGAGAGGTGTGTGTAAGTGATGGTAGTGGAGAGAGAGGGGAGTGGTAAGTGATGGTAGTGGAGAGAGAGAGAGGTGTGGTAGGTGATGTAGTGGAGCATGGAGAGCTCTTGGGTGTGGTAGGTGATGGTACTGGAGAGAGAGGTGTGTGGTAAGTGATGGTAGGTGGAGAGAGAGGGGTGTGGTAAGTGATGGTAGTGGAGAGAGAGGGGTGTGGTAAGTGATGGTAGTGGAGAGAGAGGGGTGTGGTAGGTGATGGTACTGGAGAGAGGGGTGTGGTAGTGATGTAGTGGAGAGAGAGAGGGGTGTGGTAGGTGATGGTAGTGGAGAGAGAGAGGGGTGTGGTAGGTGATGGTAGTGGAGAGAGATGAGAGGTGTGGTAGGTGATGGTAGTGGAAGAGAGAGGGTGTGGTAGGTGATGGTAGTGGAGAGAGAGGGGTTGTGGTAGGTGATGGTAGTGGAGAGAGAGGGGTGTGGTAGGTGATGGTAGTGGAGAGAGAGAGGGGTGTGGTAGGTGATGGTACTGAAGAGAGAGAGGGGTGTGGTAGGTGATGGTAGTGGAGAGAGAGAGGGGTGTGGTAGGTGATGGTAGTGGAGAGAGAGAGGGGTTTGTGGTAAGTGATGTTAGTGGAGAGAGAGGGGTGTGGTAGGTGATGGTAGTGGAGAGAGGGGTGTGGTAGGTGATGGTACTGGAGAGAGAGAGGGGTGTGGTAGGTGATGGTAGTGGAGAGAGAGAAGGGTGTGGTAAGTGATGGTAGTGGAGAGAGAGAAGGGTGTGGTAAGTGATGGTAGTGAGAGAGAGGGGTGTGGTAGGTGATGGTAGTGGGAGAGAGAGGGGTGTGGTAAGTGATGGTAGTGGAGAGAGAGGGGTGTGGTAAGTGATGGTAGTGAGAGAGAGGGGTGTGGTAGGTGATGGTAGTGGAGAGAGAGAGGTGTGGTAGGTGATGGTAGTGGAGAGAGAGGGGTGTGGTAGGTGATGGTAGTGGAGAGAGAGGGGTGTGGTAGGTGATGGTAGTGGAGAGAGAGGGGTTGGGTAAGTGATGGTAGTGGAGAGAGAGGGGTGTGGTAGGTGATGGTAGTCGAGAGAGAGAGGGGTGTGGTAGGTGATGGTAGTGGAGAGAGAGGGGTGTGGTAGTGATGGTAGTGGAGAGAGAGAGGGGTGTGGTAGGTGATGGTAGTGGAGAGAGAGAGGGGTGTGGTAGGTGATGGTAGTGGAGAGAGAGAGAGGTGTGGTAGGTGATGGTAGTGGAGAGAGAGGGGTGTGGTAGGTGATGGTAGTGGAGAGAGAGAGAGGTGTGGTAGGTGGATGGTAGTGGAGAGAGAGGGGTGTGGTAGGTGATGGTAGTGGAGAGAGAGGGGTGTGGTAGGTGATGGTAGTGGAGAGAGAGGGGTGTGGTAGGTGATGGTAGTGGAGAGAGAGAGGGGTGTGGTAGGTGATGGTACTGAAGAGAGAGAGGGGTGTGGTAAGTGATGGTAGTGGAGAGAGAGAGGGGTGTGGTAAGTGATGGTAGTGGAGAGAGAGAGGGGTGTGGTAGGTGATGGTAGTGGAGAGAGAGAGGGGTGTGGTAGGTGATGGTAGTGGAGAGAGAGAGGGGTGTGGTAAGTGATGGTAGTGGAGAGAGGGGGGTGTGGTAGGTGATGGTAGTGGAGAGAGAGAGGGGTGTGGTAGGTGATGGTAGTGGAGAGAGAGAGGGGTGTGTTAGGTGATGGTAGTGGAGAGAGAGAAGGGTGTGGTAAGTGATGGTAGTGGAGAGAGAGGGGTGTGGTAGGTGATGGTAGTGGAGAGAGAGAGGGGTGTGGTAAGTGATGGTAGTGGAGAGAGAGGGGTGTGGTAGGTGATGGTAGTGGAGAGAGAGAGGGGTGTGGTAAGTGATGGTAGTGGAGAGAGAGAGGGGTGTGGTAAGTGATGGTAGTGGAGAGAGAGGGGTGTGGTAGGTGATGGTAGTGGAGAGAGAGAGGGGTGTGGTAGGTGATGGTACTGGAGAGGAGAGAGAGAGAGAGAGAGAGAGAGAGAGAGGTGTGGTAGGTGATGGTACTGGAGGAAAAATAGGTGTGGGTTGTTGTTCCCCAAGCTGCCTGGCCGAACAGCCCCAAGGCCCCGAGCAAGGCCAAGGCCATAACCGAGCGCCCCCATAGAATAGGTGTGGTAGGTGATGGTACTGGAGGGAAAAGGTGTGTGGTAGGTGATGGTACTGGAGGAAAAATAGGTGTGGTAGGTGATGGTACTGGAGGAAAAAGGTGTGTGGTAGGTGATGGTACTGGAGGACAAATATGTGTGGTAGTGGAGAGAGAAGAGGTGTGGTAGTGGAGAGAGAAAGGTGTGGTAGGTGATGGTACTGGAGGAAAAATAGGTGTGGTAGGTAGTGGTGGAGGTGGTAGTAGTGGTTGCCTGCCAGTTGTGGTATCAGTGGTAGGGTAGAAATAGCCGGGGCGCTGCTGTGTCTGGTAGCAATGGTTGGGGGCAGAAATAAACGAGGAGTTGGGTGGACCAGAAATAGAAGCAGGGTTTATAGTGTCTTGGTTGGTGTGGGGAGGTTGAAGAATAATAGTTACGGGTGTGTTTATGGGGTTGTTGTGGTGTTTGAAGAATAATAATTACTGTGGTGTTTATGGGTTGTTTGTAGCTTTATAATAGACGTGGGGTTTATAGGGTCTTGGTTGTTGTGGTAGGGGAAAGAATAATAGTTAACGGGCTTTCCCACCATCACGAATCCCACACCGATATGTCCCGATCTAAATATTATGGCATATCTTGAGAAATTCACCACAAAGTCTGTGTTTCACATAGCCTAGTTGCTACGTAATAGTTACCGTACGAATTGCTACAAAGTGCCTACAACAGACCTACGGCGCATAACTGCTAC
>JBAKBP010035050.1:0-19974 GCA_037953745.1 Lithodes maja | reverse complement strand
GTGTGGAGGTAGATGTGCTGGAAAGTGTGAAAAGGAACAACTTGAGATGGTTCGGCCATATGGAACGTATGGAAAGCGAGAGAATGACTAAGAGGGTGTACGAGAGCGAGGTGGAGGGACAGAGGGGCAGAGGTAGACCGAATATGAGGTGGAAGGATGGAGTGAGGAACTACATGAATGAAGGCGGTGCTGGTTGGGGGGAGGGGCGTCGACTGACTGGGGACAGAGGTGCATGGGGGCGGTTCGTTCGTGGCCACCCCTTCGGGGATCACGGAGTCAGGCAATAGATAGATAGATAGATTTAGTTTGTTCGCTAGACCTCCATCAACCTTAAAATTACACCCCCTCGAGTCCCTTTCAAGATAAATTTATACATTTTTCGGTAGAAAAATGTCCCGGCCGAAGGCCGATTCCTCTTAAATTACAGGCTCGCTATCGCTCGCCAGGATAAAATAGACACCTGAATTGCACGAAAGGTCTTAATATGGGGTGAAAGTTCTTAAAATCGCTAAACTAATGGGGCATACGTCTTATAATATCAAAAGCAATGGGGCTAAACATGAGGGAGAAAGGGGTCAAGAAAAAAGTCCCTCAAGTGGATATCTCCCCTTAATGTCCCATAATACAAGCCAACATATAACCTAATGCTTGAGTTACCTACTGTGCAAAACAATATGAGAATCAATATTCAGATTAAGGGGAGTGACCTTTTTTTTTTTTTTTTCTGTCCTTTTCTCTCTTTCTCTGGCTTGTATCCATTCGGCCCCATTCAGCCAACTATTATAAGACGTTTATCCCCATCTAGGTGTCGATTTCCTCCTGGCGAGCGATAGCGAGCCAGCATTATATGAAGAGATCCGAGGAGAAATTGTTCTATTGAAAAATTTAAAAATTTAGCCTGCTGTCAAACAAAAGTAAAAAATATGCTGGCTCGCTACCGCTCATCAGTAAAAAATTGACACCTGGATGGGAATAAACATCTTAAAACAGTAGGCTGAATGGGGCCAAATGGATACAAGCCAGAGAAAGATAGAAAAGGACAGAACAAAAACAGGTCACCCCCCCTTATCCTTATATTGCGTACATTATAAATTCACTAATAAACACAAGTGTGAATGGTACGGTCATGTCATGCGATAATACAATACTGTAACTGTAACCCAAGATAATCTCTATACGGTTTTACTATTCTTTAATTTTGTACATCATTGTGGAGTAGTTTTATTCCAATTATGCCAAGTCCGAATCCCTTCGTTGGCATTAAATGCTCTGTGCGGTCTGTGTAATTATGCAGCTATATGCTTTTTTCCTTCTGTTCCTTTCACTGGCAACTTTGGATAAATCTTCTCATATTTCTGGATTGGCTATTACCCTTTTAATTATACCGAGATGCAAACCTTAATTTTAATTTGGCTGTTAGAATATTGCATTTAAGGTTCTATGCGATTAAAAGGGGTATTTACAAACGAGAATATTATGTTTTGCTATGTGAATGAGGGAGACAAAAGGCATAACTGCCTGCAGCGAGTGCCTCCCCCAGATTTTAAAGAGTGACAGGGCCGAAATCAAGGGACGTTCGAGCTAAAATGCCTGGACACGCGGAGTTTGAAGCAATTTAAGTCATAGGAAGAGGGAAAGACTGCTTCTGGGAGAGAGTTCCAGAGCTCAGCAGTTGAACAGAAGACAGTCTGAGAATAGCGTTTCACTCTTGGGTTGGAGAGTTGCACAGAGTATACGGGGTGGGATTGTGTTGCAAGGCGGGTACTACGTACCCTACGTAGAGAAAATGGTATACACTGGGAAAGCTACAAGGAACACTGATTATTGTAGTAGCGATAGAATAGCGAGAGAGATGCAACTTTATGATAGCACGAGGTTCTCCCTAAGCTACATAAAATCATCTAATGTCATCAGATTCTAATATATAATGATAACCGTATATAGTACTGAAATTGTTTATGTTTACACAAATGGAATCATATTATGTAAATTTTGGTAACAATAAGATATTAACACGTCACGATAAGGCCACTATAAAATAACATAAAAGTATTGCAACATTATTTGTATATTTTCAGCGTGTAATCTGCTTACTTAAAGCTCTCAAACAATGCATGGATAGTATGGTACTTTTCCTGGAACTGCTGACAAATCTATAATCCTTGAAATAAAATGCATATCCATCGGGAGAACAGAATTTAAATATTATATAGTTCACACGCGTTTCATAACTAAATTTAAAATAAGAACACACACTATATATATTCATAACACACGCACAGAGAGAGAGAGAGAGAGTGAGTGTGTGAGAGAGTGAGAGTGAGATCAACAGAAAAGACAACTCGCAGAACTGATCTTAAAAATAAACATATAACTATATACCTGATGCAACCAAACTCCTCCCGAATGACCCACCACAGCGAGCATGTCCATACGTATGAAAACCTTTTATATTCGGTTCATAGGAGAGGAAATTTCCGACCTGTGTATCAAAATGTATATATTACGGGGGCCCACCTCGCTATATTTTCTCTCTCTAGCCCTCTTTGTGTTGTATCCATTCGGCCCCATTCAGCCTACTGTTTTAAGACGTTTACCCCCACCCAGGTGTTTTCCTGGCGAGCGGTAGAGAGCAAGCATATATATATTTTGTTTTCACAGCAAGCTAAATTTGTAAATTTTTCGATAGAAAATGTTTCCGGCGAAGCCGGATTTCTCCATACAATGCTGGCTCGCTATCGCTCGCCAGAAAGAAATCAACACCTAGATGGGGATAAACGTCCTAAAACAGTTTGCTGAATGGGGCCGAATGGATACAAGCCAAGGAAAGAGATAAAAGGAGAGAAAGATAAAAACAAAAACGGTGACACAAGTGTAGAAGAGATGTTAAGGGGGGATTGGCGTATTTATTGGCTTATTTATTTATCTATTTATTATGTTCTAAGTTTCCTTCCTAGACCTCCACCAAACACTGAAAAACACAGCTAGGATCCCCCTTCACGATGTATGTGTACATTTTTCGATATCAAAATGTCCCGGCCGGAGGCTGCTTACTGCTATGATTCACGCTCGCTAGGAATATATCGACACCTACTGTAAATGGCACGAAAGGTCTTAGAATTAACAAATATATGGGGCGAGAAGTCTTGAAATAACCAAACAAATGGGCCGAACGTCTTACAATCTGAACATTTTATGGGACTAAACATGAGGGAGAAGGGAGGCCAGGAAAATCAACCATCGTCATTTAAGCGTGCTGGTTAAAAATGGAGGTGAAACGAAAACAAAATCGGCTTTGAGGTACACCGCGGAGGGAGAGTGGACGAGGGTGAATACATTACTATTTTTATTCTGGTTTATAAAAGATTAGACTGAACAAATGAAGGTGCATAATTTAGGGAGGAGATAAGGTACTGTTTGTGACTGAGGCCGGTGGACAGGTTTTGTTCTCTCTAATGATGGAGTGTCTGGCTGGCAATATGTGTTTAGGTATAATACCACCCCATTATATATATATATATATATATATATTATGTAGAGCATGTTTGATGTTCTAATGTGACATCATTATGTTATGACACATCCGTTAACATTTGTCTGGCTAATATAAGACTATTATTAATTTGTTTTAGCTTAGGAAGCCTCAGGAGCCAAAGATAGCTCTTACCCCTTTAGTTTCCAGAGTTATTGTATATGCTTATTATATCCGTCAAATAGAAACATACATACATACATACAATAGTATATTAACGTCCTTTTCAATTGCATTGTAATGGCTGAGGTTGGGTTGCCTTTCCGAGCTGGTCTGTAGTACAATAACTTCCTGCCATAACAACCGATCCATCATGTTATCACTATAGCTGATGGTCTAATAATGCTAACAGTGCTTCAGCAAAACTCAACAAAGTCCCCGCTCAGCACTTATTTACACCACAACAATCTCAGTAGTTCTGCAACAACACAATGCCATGATAAGATTCCAGTGCATATGATGACTGTTAGTGAGACCTTTGCCTTGTATGACATGCAGTAGAATACGTAGGGCATGTTCTGTTCCTCCTCCGTTAAATGTGAAGGCCTTACCCCAGCGGATTAATGGTAACTAAAAATATTAATCACAGAGCGCCATCGTCTACTGAAAGGGTTAACAGGTTGTTCTATGATACACCCATGACACCTGTTAGCTTTATTTCTTGTGTTTTACATGTAAATGTTATTTTCAATATTTGTTATAACAAATCAATTACAACGCATGCCAGAACAACTTGGCAAACCGAAACTCAAAACATTGGAATGCAGATAGTGATGCCATGAAAGAAGTAAGGCATGACAACCAAACAGATAATAAAAGCTAAGTAACCATTTCGTTATAATAAGACACATTCTTTGATATTATTGTGACTATTATTATATGACTGTGATTAGTTCAGAAACGATTAAGGTACGTTAAAGGTTGAATTAAGATATATTTTATCCAACTGATTCTACAGAACCATTCATATCTGAGAATAATTGTCTAACAATAGCCTGACTATAATAAACAAAATTCACAATACTAAAAGGGTTAAAATAAAGCGTTTTCTTCTATATAGCATATAATAACAATCACAACATAGTTAATTATCAGTACTATTAAATAAACTTAGTACACACAATACTAGATAAATAAAGTTAGTACACACAATACTAGATAATATAATATATCAATAATGTCGTGTTTAAGGAAGTTCAGACGGTATTATGCAGCAGAATTTACTGGTTCGGCTCCATGGTTTAAGGGGAGGTATTTAGTTTGTTCCCTACGTTTCCATCAAGCTTAAAATTACACCCCCTAGACCCCCTTTCAAGATAAATTTGTAAATTTTTCGGTAGAAAAATGTCCCGGCCAGAGGCCGGTTGCTCTTAAATTACAGGCTCGCTATCGCTCGCCAGGAAAAAATCGACACCTTAATGGCACGAAAGGTCTTAAAATTGACAGAAATGGGGCATAATGTCTTAAAATGTCCAAACTACTACGCCGAACGTCTTAAAATCTCAAAAACAATGGGGCTAAACATGAGGGAGAAAGGGGTCCAGGAAAAAATCCCTCAAGTGGAAATCTCCCCTTAAAGAAGGGGTTTAGTTTGCTCTCTAAACCTCTATCAAGCTTAAAAAAATACACCCACAAGACCCCCCTTCGATATAAATGTGTACATTTTTCGGTAGAAAAATGTCCCGGCCGAAGGCCGATTCCTCTTCAAATAGCCTACAGGCTCGCTATCGCTCGCCAGGAAAACAAATCGACACCTAGATGACACGAAAGATCTTAATATTGGCAAATAAATGAGGCAAAAGGTCTGAAAATCGCCAAACTAATGGGGCGAATGTTTTGAAATCCAATAACTAATGGGCTAAACATGAGGGAGGAGGAGGACTCGGAAAACAAACTGCCTCCCCTTAACCTCTGAAGTGCGCATGGGGGTAATTAGACACCTCTCCCTGTGCGCATGTATTTAAGGTGTTTCCGTCACTAAAATATTCATTGTACCATTAATAGCATTAATACTTATCCATATGTGCCTATTATGGGTTGATTATAAAGGTATTAACCTGAAACAACAATAAAACGAGTGAAAACAGCGTTTGGATGGTCAAAATCCGAGATATAGCCCGCGAGTTGTATAATGTATGGGTGAGGCAAGCTGCTTTCCCGCCAATTTCCCCCAAGGCCACTGAGACACAGTCGATCGATCGATACTCTCTCTCTCTCTCTTGCACTCGCTTGCCATCAGTGATGACAACACCCTGCTTGCAACTCGCTAATGTTAGCACGAAAATATACCTCAGAATAAGGGAATAACAGGGAAAATAGGTGATAACTGAAGGAGAGGAGGAAAGTGGGGAAGGAGGGGAGGTAGAGGACTGAGATTTTGCATGGCCCAGGGGCCCAAAAAAATAAAAAAAATAAAAAAATAAAAATAAACAAAATATTTTTTTTTCGATGTCAAAAGTTGATTTTTTTTTTTCACTCACTCTTAAGAGTCTCCCCGCAGTTCCCGGGTTAATGTATGTGCTCTGCTATATTTCACAATACTTCGCTACTGTGCAAATACTCAACACATTTTAAAGCAGCATGTATTCAGTGTTAGTAAAATGAAATATTGTTGTATGAAAGGAAGCTTATATAAGATGTTTAAATTTAATGTCAGCTTGTGCAACTGACGGAATATGAAATTAGTCAATCATCTAAATACTCTCTCTCTCTCTCTCTCTCTCTCTCTCTCTCTCTCTCTCTCTCTCTCTCTCTCTCTCCAATGGTGTGTCTTATGTATAGGTGTACATGTACGCGAGTGAAAATGTGTGAGAGGTGCGTATATGTGCGTTTAATAAAATAGATACAAATATACTGAAATAAGAATACGACAGGGATATACTTGCGATAACAATACTATCAAAATATTACCAAAATAATTATAATAATTAATATACAGTAAAAATCAATAATAAAAGCCAAATATCAGATATATATATATATATATATATATATATATATATATATATATATATATATATTCTAACTAAGTGCAAATCTCCAACAATATATTGTGCGTCCCGTCCTTTACTAGGGTATTGTAGCTGTAGTACGGAAGTGGGTGGTGAATATTGCAGGCAGAGTGGACAGGAATTGAAACTTCCAAACTGTTATAATTTAGGAAGAAAACGGGAGAGAAAGATGGCAGCTGGGAGTGCAATACCCGTCTATTAAAGCTTAATGTTGAAACGAGTGTAATTCTTTAGCTCAGTAGAGTTTTTCACTGGTTTGAAACCTTTAAAGCTGTGCTTTTAAGCAGTAGTAATCAACCAACTATATAACAAACAAACCACTAGGCAATTATGAAGTATTTATAACTGTAAGTAAGGGAAGATAACATACCTTGCTGAGATGGAACAATTAAAACATCTGACCAAGCAATTTGAAGAAATTTAAGATATAATTGCAAACTGTTGAAAGCAAACCCGGGTTGCTGCTGGTGCTGCTGATGATGATGATATTGTCAATTGGATGCTATGCTATGAATAGGAATATAATGGAGAGTAATAGTTATCATTTACAAGATGACTGATAAACAAATCGATAATTTCTTCAACTTTGTAACGACACACACAATTGCAACCTAAAACACAGGAAGGTCAATGTTCATTGCATATCGAACGAAACCCGTAAAGGTGAGTATTGTTATGTTAAAGGGAGCTTAGTATTAACTTTTATGTCACTAAATCTATCAATACACATAATATTCATTAAGGTAAAGAGTTTCACTATCAGATGGTTTAAGAGTATGGCAATAACTACTAACCATTTCGCTTTAGGTATACTTCGACAACGTTTTGCAAAGACAAATATAAGTAAAGAAAATGTTTACAGTAACGCTTTCCATTCAACGAACAAATGTATACTACTTTTTACTTACAGTTAGACGTTTGTAATAATGTTAAGGTGAGATCTATGTACTTGTTTTCTACAGCCCCTTTCTCCTTCATGTAAAGCCTCATTAGTATTGAAGTTTTGTTTAGACTTTTGCTCCACTAGCTTGGCAATTTTAAAACCTATCGCCCCATTCTTTGCCAATATCAAGACCTTTCGTACCATTTTGGTGTCGATATTTTCATGGCAAGCGATAGCGAGCCTGTAATTTAGAAGACCACGGGCCTTTGCTGGGACAGTTTTCTACCGAACAAATTACAAATGTATGTGGCATGGGAATCTTGAGGATGTTTTTTTTTTGGGGGGGGTTTTTTTTTTTAATCTTGATAGAAATCTAAGGAGCAAACGAAAAAAAAAAAAAAAAATCAAGGACATATAACCAAGAACATAAGGTAGTGGATTGATATTTATGAGCAAACCATATTGCAGGCACAACTACTGGTTAGGAAAGGTGGGAAGAGGGCGTGGAAAAAAATCCAATAAGAGATAAACTGCAAGAAATATAGTCGATCCTGGGGTGGAAAAATAATAACAGCAGGAGAAAGAAGGCAATACTAGGAGAGAGAGAGAGAGAGAGAGAGAGAGAGAGTCTGACGAACAATGTAATGAAGTGGGTAATATGCAAAAAGAGGAGTGCATTGGAAGGGTCATTGTGGAAGAAAGATATAGATGGCTATAAATGAAAGGATAAAGAGGTAGATAGGGAGAAGACATTTATGAGAGGCATAATATGATATTGATGACAACAAACATTTATATGGTGATGGGCTGGTCTATCAGAGTGAGAACTAAGCGATCTCTGCCATACCCATAGCTTACTCCGACTGTTCCTTTTACTTATGTATTTCCTAGATCTCAAGTGACGGCGTCTTTTCCGTGGATTGACCTCCCAATCTACCAAGATTGGAAGCCAAAGCGTCACAATTTTTCCTTTGCCCTCAACTTTCTCTTCGTAATTGCTGAGGGGCACAGGGCCCCTGGGTGGGGCTTTGGTTTCCCAGGCGTTTCTGCACCCTCCTCAGCTCCCCGCCATGGAGTGGCTTCGGTCACCCAGGCATTATTGTGGTAGGTAGGAGGGTTCTGTGGGCGCTCGGTTATGGCCTTGGCCTTGCTCGGGGGCCTTGGGGCTGTTCGGCCAGGCAGCTTGGGAACAACAACAACAACAAAAATGTATAGGCACCCTGTAGAGAAGCTAACCCCTGGCAAGTGTAAGTGAAGGTAAGCGGTTCCAGTGAAGGTCAAGGGTTCACACACACACACACACACACACACACACACACACACACACACACACACACACACACATACATACATAGACACACACGCGCACACAGACACACACCCACACACACACACGAGCAAACGCACAAACAAACACACAGCTGATAACCCTACCGACGACTTTTATCATCGAAATTGGTAGATACAAATGATAAATTACAGGACACTGCCGATGATGATGATACGGAGAACGAAAGTGACGATGAAAACGATTAAATACAACAGGATCATTCCCTCCCCCCAAAAAAATATATATATATATATATATATATATATATATATATAAAAAATACAGTATATACAGTATATCTACAGTATATATATATATATATATATATATATATATATATATATATATATATATATACCGGTACATAAATAATATATTAATTAATTAACAAATACAAAATAATAATAATATAATACAAGTAAAATAAATATATAACAAATCAAATACATAGTAACGTAACACGGCAGGGGGTACTAGAAAACCTTGGACAAGAACAAGAACGCGGAGGAAGGCAGTAGCAGGCAAAGAAGAAGCGGAAGGACAATACAATCTGGAGAGTGCAATAAGCATGCTAATCCCGCCGGGACTCCCTGGTGTACCTCCAGTATGTGTGTGTATCCAGCCCACAGAGAAAACTTACCCTCCAAGTTAAGAGAAGTGGAGGAAGAGAGAGAGAGAGAGAGAGAGAGAGAGAGAGAGAGAGAGAGAGAGAGAGAGAGAGAGAGAGAGAGCTACATAGAGCTACATAGATACACAGACCACACAGACCTCAAGGTCCTTACTAGGCAGTCTGGCCTTACAAACTATATATGTATATATATATATATATATATATATATATATATATATATATATATATACACCGGTACATTCATATACACACATACACACAGACACACACACACACATACACACACATACACAACTAGAGTAAGTACATACATACATACACACATACATACATACATATACAGTATATATATACATACTGTACAGTGCACATACATACACTTACATATTTTTTTTTTTTTTTTCATATCACCCCAGCCCTCTGCAGATAGAAGTCAAGCCTTCCCTTGAAAGCGTTTATTGTGTCGCTCTCCACCACTCTCGCTGGTAGTTTATTCCACTCTGTCGCCACACTGTAGGTGAAGAAACTCTTTGTGACATCTAGGTCGCCTTTTTGGTTTTTAATTTCATTCCATTTCCGCGAGTTTTATTAGTATTGTTTAATGTGAATAGTGCATTTACATCGACTTTGTCGAAACCTTTTAGTATCTTAAAGCACTCAATAACCTGACCCCTCAACCTCCTCTTTTTTAATGAGAACAGGTTCAATCGTTTAAGTCTTTCTTCATATGGTTTATTTCTTAATGAGGGTATCATCTTCGTCGCTCTACGCTGTACTGAGAGAGAGAGAGAGAGAAAGAGAGAGAGAGAGAGAGAGAGAGAGAGAGAGAGAGAGAGAGAGAGAGAGAGAAAGCGTGTGTGTGTGTACAAAAGAGTACACAGGAATCGAGCCACAAATCCATTGACCCTTACGAGGCTGCTTGTAACTAAACTATCGACGCTGTGAACGTGAAACGAGAGAGAGAGGGATAAGCAGAGAGAGAGGGAGAGAGAGAGAGAGAGAGAGAGAGAGAGAGAGAGAGAGAGAGAGAGAGATAGAGAGAGAAAGAGAGAGAGAGAGCAAAATAAAGAGAGAGAGAGAGAGAAAGAGAGTATGTATGTGTGGGTGAGAGTGAGGGAGGAGTGGGAGGGTTCACTTGCCCTCTCTGTCTTACCTACCAACGAGACAGGAGTTAATTTGGCTTAAGAAATTCACTATCGCAATTTGCATAGATGAATATATTAGGACTTAACTTGGGTAAATTGTTTTCGGGGCATAATTCTTCTTCTCGATTATTTTTCCTAAGGGGGGCTTTTAATAGGAAGTTGTCTTCGTGAGTATTGGATATCGTTCAGGGCGGTTGTGCTTGTATTTTGCTGTGGCGATCGGTACTTTCTGCTTCGTGTGTTTAGGATTTTTTGTATTATCATGAATGCTATGAGAAAAAAAAAACGTTATTTTAAAACGCATACAATGGAAACCTTATTACATTTTTACATTCTAAAATATGTGTTTGGTGAGTTTATTAGTATTATAGTTAATGCATTATAGAAAGTCATGTAATAGATATGGTATTGGTATTCGCTACTTTCTGCAGATTGTTTTATGGGGTTATAACGTCACTAGAATAGGTGTAAGGAAAGAAATAATCTATAGTGAACCTTGCCCAATACAATGTGGTTTTGATGTTTGATATGTTCTGCAGCATTTGTTCAGCAATTCATACAAAATTGGAAAAAAAATTGCACGACAAAAACTGCTAAAATATAATTGTGCAATAAAGGTAATGAAGATATTGTCTACTGTGCAATAGTGCATGCATTATATTCATTGCATTTATATTCATTGCATTTATATTCATCAGAATACATGCAGTTCAAGATGCTTTAATGTAATAATTCTGATGCAATGTAAATAAAATAGGTGTTCTATTGTTTTGGCAATATAAGGCTACACCAAGTAGTAATACAATGGCGCGTAGAGCTGAGCATGAAATTGGAAAGCATGATATCATGAAGTGAGAAAAATGTTGTCAGTAATGCATGAAGCGGGAATATAAATGGTGATTGGTACTACCTAAAACATCGAAATTATTCATGAACGTGAAACGAGATATGGTCTTTAATAATGTATGAAACATCGGAATTCATGGTTTGCGAGAGTGGGGTGATTGACATTTTCAAATGGTTGAGTATAGATATGCTTTATGTAGTAAAATGCATGATAAAAGTACAAGTGTTTGGTACTTGAAACTATCTGCACTACACAAAAATAAACAAAGACACTGTACAGATAATATTATTTATTTAACTCCAAAATATAATGTTTAAGGAAAACGATTATGTATTTAATATTTCAGGACCATTTTTTAAAGTAAATTGTGTGTATTGTATTCTAACGTGTACATTAGGTAAAATTGCCAAATAACTAAAACCAACTCAATACAATATATTTGTGTATATAATATTAGGAGTTTTGCAACCAGAATGGAAAATATAAGCACACAGTCAATAAGTAAGAGCATCTAGGGTTTCACACTGTTCATAAATGCTTACTAGTTTTCGTATATATTTCACCTCAACCATTTGTTTCAGATTATAACGTACAAACAATCACTTGACAGCTGTATCAACTCAGGTTCCCTTATACAGAAGAAAATACTACGTTGATAATATCTAGAAATGCCAATAACTTTTAATATATAGTGTTATAATCTATTCACGATGGACTACTTCATAGTCAATCACTGTTCTTATGACAAGCGTATATGTATACCCGGTTTAAGGGAGTAGTGGTTATTGTGTTGGGCTATTTTTTGTATTCATTATATTTATTTTATAATTTCCTCGCTATACTTCCAACAAGCTTATAAATATACACTCCCTTCAAGATATATTTGTACATTTTCAGTAGAAAAATTCTAAGATTCTAGGCTCGCTATCGATCGCCAGGAAAAAGTGACAACTAAAATGGTACGAAAGGTCTTTATATTGACAAAGAAATTGGGCGAAAGGTCTTTAAATTGCCAAACTTATGGAACAAAGCTAATGGGACTAAACATGGGGGAGGAAAAGCAAATACCTCCCTCATAAAGGCTCTGTTATAACCTTAATGACAAATGTTGTAACTTCCAGGGAAAAACACACTAACCACTTGAGAATTGTTATGACGCATTCTGGTAGCTTATTGTATCTATCATTAGACGCTTTTATTCAGCTTGGGAAGATTGTAAAGGAATCGAGGGCATGACTGAGTTACCCTGACCCCTTCGATTTCTAGGTCCTTCCTAAGCTGCACAAACTTGATCTAATGATAGCCAAATGACATACTAGAATGCTTCCCCGCATAGTGAAACAGTTAATAAGACAATCGTAATGAGGGAAAATTAAGGAAAGAAAATTAGAGACTGAAAATACCTGAAGCCTGTCACAGAGAAGGTAGGTTTTCTCATGTTAATTCAATTCATACCTAATTATCTTAAGTATCCACCCAGGGGGCGAAAGGGGTGAAGTCACAGAGTGTGAGGTGAAGCTGAACGGTCAGGCTATGGAGATCGTCAACTCTTTTAAGAATCTGGGCAGTGTGTTGAGTAAAGATGGGACTATGAATGAAGAAGTGCGGGAGAGGATACAACAGGGGAAGAGGGTTGTAGGAACGCTAAAAGCAGTAACAAGAAATATGGTGGTCAGTATGGAAGTGAAGAAGTCCTTGCATGACAGTGTGGTAATCCCGACACTGACTTACGGAAGCGAAGCATGGACGTTGGTTGAGAGACTCAGACCAAGAGTGAGAGCAGTGGAAATGAATTACTTAGGGAGTGCGTGCGGAGTTACATGGAGGGATAGATAGACTAATGAGGAAGTAAGAAGGAGGTGTGGTGTGGAGGTAGATGTGCTGGAAAGTGTGAAAAGGAACAACTTGAGATGGTTCGGCCATATGGAACGTATGGAAAGCGAGAGAATGACTAAGAGGGTGTACGAGAGTGAGAGGTAGACCGAATGAGAGGTGGAAGGATGGAGTGAGGAAGTACATGAACGAAGGCAGTGCTGGTTGGGGGGAGGGGCGTCGACTGACTGGGGACAGAGGTGCATGGGGGCGGTTCGTTCGTGGCCACCCCTTCGGGGATCACGGCGTCAGGCAATAGATAGATCCACCCAGTTGTACAAATCGTTTGGTTAAATTGTGCTTATCAAGAGCATATTAAATATGCTCTCTCATATTAATCTCATTAGCCAAGGGATTTTTTTTTTTTTTTTTTTAAAGTCTAAGCAAATCTAGGTTTGCTCAATGGTCCTTACTTATCATCTTAGAGTAAGTTTGGTTTCGTTAGACTAAGTATGATTACGCTAGAAGAAACCATGGGATCCTTTTTAAGATCAACTATATGCATGCTAGGCCAAGAGAGATATGTGTTGCTTGAGAAGCTATAGCTATTAACATAATGTTGTTGTTGTTGTTCCCCAAGCTGCCTGGCCGAACAGCTCCAAGGCCCCGAGCAAGGCCAAGGCCATAACCGAGCGCCCCCACTGAACCCTCCCTGCCGACCACAATAAAGCCTGGGTGACCGAAGCCACTCTATGGCGGAGAGCCGAGGAGGGTGCAGAAATGCAGGGGAAACCAAAGCCCCACCCAGGGCCCTGTGCCCCTCAGCAATTATGAAGAGAAAGTTGAGGGGCAAAGGGAAAATGTGACGCTTTGGCTTCCAATTTTGGTAGATTGGGAGGTCAATCCACGGACGAGACGCCGTCACTTGAGATCTAGAAAATATATAAGTAAAAGGAACAGTCAGAGTAAGCTATGGGTATGGCAGAGATCGCTCAGTTCTCACTCTGATAGACCAGCCCATCACGACATGACTAGAACCCAATCCTCTCAGCATCAGCTAGGAAAGGCCCTAGAAAGCCGCCTTTGGCGGGGGGATTGCTCCCCTATGTCAACCTCTTTCGGGGTTATATTTATTTATGTTTGTGTATATGTAAACATTGAATATGAAATTTCACTAGAAGTCGTTAAACTCAATACCTAGGAGAGAGTGCCATACACACCTAGAAAAGGAAGATTTGTGTTAAACATTGTCAATACAGTGCTCCTCCCAAAAAGGTGTATGTATTTTTTGGGAGAGTGTATTTATTTAAATATATATATTTGTATTATGTTTAACCCCCTTCTCCCTTATGTTTAGCCCCATTAGTTTTCACACTTATAAGAACTTCATCACATTAGTTAGCATCAACGAAATTATAACTTTAGGGTGGCCTTAGCCTGTTGTAGCACGCTCATTATATCGCCAATAGGTACAATTACAAGGGGCAGTTTTCAGTTTGATTCCTAGACCCCATCAAGCTTAATATCACACCCCCAAGAGCCGCTTTCGTGATAAATGTGTACTGTTTAAAGTAGAAAACTCCCCTTTCTGCTAAATTACAGGCTCGATATTGCTCGCCAGGAAAAATATCGACACCCAAAATGGCAAGTAACGTGTTAATATTGACAAAACAAAAATGGAGCAAAAGTTCTTAAAATCAACAAACTAATGGGGCAAACCTCTAATAATCTCAAAACTAATGGGGCAAAGCATGAGGGAGAAGGGAGTTCAGAAACGAAACTCCCCTAATGGGATATATGCAGTACACCATCACCATATGTGTTCCCCTATTTATATGTTTACGTAAATTGGTTAAATGTATTCCACGAGCACGGATTTAAATATGCATATAGCATTACTATCGCTGTTTTAATAACAACACACACACAAACGTACTGGAATTCTTTGAAAAGTAAATCAATAATGCAAATACAAATATTCTTGTTTCAGGAGCGAGCGGATCTGATAATTCGTTCAATAAATAATCGGAAACAAAATGTAGCATACTGTGAATAGAATGAAGAAGCTTTGTATGTCCTTTGAATAAGAATTACAAACACTGTATATAGAAAGCATTAGACGGCATCCCTAGTGTAATCGTGAGATCAAATATTTTTGTATTGTAAATATTTTTGATATAGGGAATTATTATGGGTTATATGAAAGTGGAAGCATTAGGTTTGGTTAAGTTCACCAAAAATACAATGCGTATTTTCTAATGCAATAGCAATTATACTTTCGCCTATAAATACACACTATATGGAGTTTGATATTTCAGATGAATATATATATATATATGGCTTTGCTAAATTGAAGGAAGCCTATTATTTACAACACATGCTATCAACTAATATAAAGCCTGCGTGGAGTAGGTGGTAGCTTTCGAAAGGCTTACTCGAATTGCCAGGGAGTGATCCATCACTGGGCGGGTCGCTATGTGAGATTCAACCTCATTGGTCTTCAAAAACCTCCCTGCAATGGCTGACATCAGAGGTCCAGTAGACTAGTGCCATATTTAAAGTGTGTATACTATCACCTGATCAGGATGATCGAGTCAATTACATTGGTTACCGACTACATGCACATCCTCAACCATTCCAACATTACGATATTATTTAACGAATTCACTAAGCATTCAATTAATCCCTGATGTTTTGCAATACATATATATATATATATATATATATATATATATATTTTTTTTTTTTTTTTTTTTTTTTTCTATATTCCAACTTACTTCCTCTCGGGCATAGGCTGAGAGCCTTAACATTCACCGTTTTACAATGAACAGTGAAGCCCGTGAGGTCTTGTTCCAGTCTAGGGAGTGAGACATGTGAAGCACGTAGAGTACAACGAGCACCTGCCATCTTGCCTTCACATGAGGCATGGTGCTCACTCACGGACCGAAACGACCCCATCTCTGAAGCCATCTCGTTCCCGTGCTTCACTGTCTCACCCCCTACACTCGGACTCTCACACTTACACACACACAACGCCACCTGTTGAGCAGATAACTCACCAGGCATTGCACCCCTATAGCATATTTTGAATATGGGAATATTCATACACTGCTATTTAATCAGGGAACAATGAGGGTATTTGATTGACGTTTCGGTGGGCTTGTGGTAATGCACTGATACTAGGTACAGCTCAAAATATATATATATATATATACAAACCCTGCCTCTTTATCGTGGTAATTATGGCTGGCGACTGACTGACTGGATGTTGTTTACAGTTCCATGATCTATGGGAGGAGGGGGCGGGGGGGCGGTGAGAGAATTAATGATCGCTAAATATAGACCACAGTCTCGGAGAATTCATCACTGATAATTGGCAACCAGATAAATGCTAGATGCACGTTTGTTTTATGTCCATATTGTTGACATTAATTATGTTTGGAGCTTGGTATACAGTATTTGAACGTTATTAAAGTGCATAATTATATATATATATATATATATATATATATATATATATATATAATATATATATATATATATATATATATATCCGGAAAATAGGGTGGTGCAGTGAATGTTTTTTAAAATCAAAGGTAATCAGGATTAATGAAATGTAAATATATACAAAATAACTACATGAACCGACCGAGGAACACATATGCCCTCTCTAATTCCAGGAAATAACAAAAACAACACAACCCATATCAATCGAGGCGGAGAATAAAATGGTGCGGTGAATGTTTTTTAGGCAAGGATTTTTGAAGTGTAGACATATACTTAGCATATAACTGATTATACAATCCACATAATTCTAATTCTAATTCTAATTCCTGTAAATAACAAAAACAACAACACACTTCAATCGAGCTAGAAAATAGGGTGGTGCGGTGAATATATGTAAAGGAAGGATCTATGAAGTGCAGACATACACATTTACAAGGACCACATATATCCACTCTAATTCATGAGGATGACAAAAACAACACAACTGACTTCAATCGAGCCGTAAAATAGGATAGTGCCGTAAATGCTTATAAATTAGGACGCTATCAAGATACATACAGTATATAATATATGAAAAATACACTCTAACCCTCTCTAATTCCTGGAGATAAGAAAAACCAAACACAACCCACATCAATCGAGCTGGAAAACATGGTGATGCAGTGAATGTATTTAAGGTAAGGATCTATGAAGTGCAGACATACACATTTACAAAGATCACAAATATCCACTCTAATTTCTGAGGATGACAAAAACAAAACACAACCCACATCAATCGAGCCTGAAAATAGGGTGGTGAAGTGAATGCTTTTAAGGTAAGAGGCTTTCAAGATCTATGAAGTGTAAACTTATTATATTACATGACAAATACACTCCAACCCACTCTAATTCTTGGAGATATGAAAAACAAAACACAACCCACATCAACCGAGCTGTAAAAATAGGGTGGTGGGGTGTATTTGTGTATGGAAAGGCTCTATGTAGTGCAGACATACACATTTACAAGGACCACATACTGTATAGACACACTCTAATTCCTGTGGATGACAAAAACAAAACACAACCCGCATCAATCGAGCCGGAAAATAGGGTGGGCGGTGAATGCTTTTAAGGGGAGATTTCCACTTGGGGGATTTTTTTCTGGACTCCTTTCTCCCTCATGTTTAGCCCCATTGTTTTTCTAATTTTAAGACGTTTGCCCTATTATTTTGACGATTTTAAGAACTTTCAACCCATTTCTCTCAATTTTAATACCTTTCGTGCCATTTAGGTGTCGATTTTATCCTGGCGAGCGATAGCGAGCCTGTAATTTAAGAGGAACCGGCTTTTAGCCGGGACATTTTTCTACCGAAAAATGTACAAATTTATCTTGAAAGGGGCTCAAGGGGGTGTAATCTTAAGCTTGAAGGATATCTAGGGACCAAACTAAAAACCTCCCCTTAAGGTAAGAGGCTATCAGGATCTATGCATGAGCGCGTTTGACTTCAAGTTGAGTGAAATATCAAGTGGGAGCATCACAGGCCCGCGACCCAAGACAGCGGAAACTACACGCACTCACTCACTCACCCCTTTCTCTATCTCGTTGGTCTTATACGCTGACCCTCGGTTTACTCATCTCTTGTTTCTTTGTTTTTTGCTTTTCACTCGCTTTTTTCTTTTGCTTGTTGACGCTCTCTCTCTCTCTCTCTCTCTCTCTCTCTCTCTCTCTCTCTCTCTCTCTCTCTCTCTCTCTTTGTCTGCCTGTCTGTCTTTCTCTGTTCTTACTTATTAATTTTCTCCTCTTATCTTACCTTTCCTGTTGTTGTCTTACGCTTGCTCTCTCATAACTCATGTCTTGTTGCTTTGTTTTTGTTTTTAACTCGCTTCTTCCGTTTGCTTGTTGATTATCTTTGTCTGACTGTCGATCTTTCTCTGTTCTTACAATTATTAATTTTCTTCTCTCTTATCTTTCTTTTGCTGTTCATGCCTTTCTTCTATTCTACCACTCTATCCTTTACTCTCAAACTGTATACTCTCTGTTCGCAAATGTGTACCTCGTTGCTCTTACCCGCTCTATTCACTCTCTATAAGCTGTCATATATTCTCTCTCTCTCTCTCTCTCTCTCTCTCCTCTCTCTCTCTCTCTCTCTCTCTCTCTCTCTCTCTCACGTCAAATATATATTTATCTCCCCTAGCCGCTTCTCACTAAAGTATTCTTTTGGGCCTTGTTTCATCTGGCTAATCATTTTATGTTCCGTCTTTTCGCATTTTGTTTTTCCTTTAATACTACTCAGGTACGTTCACCTTGGTGTTCTATCTTAGTTATATCCTGAACATTGTTCTCCTGTGTTTTCAATATCTTCTTCACTTTGTTTGTTTACTTTAAGGGGGCCCACCTCGCTTTTTTTCTCTTTCTCTCCCTCTCTCTTTGACTTGTATCCATTCGGCCCCATTTAGCCTACTGTTTTAAGACGTTTACCCCTATCCAGGTGTTAATATTTTCCTGGCAAGCGGTAGCGAGCCAGTATATATATATATATATATCTTGTTTTGACAGCAAGCTAAATTTGTAAATTTTTCGATAGAAAAATGTCTCCGGCGAAGCAGGATTTCTCCATACAATGCTGGCTCGGTATCGCTCGTCAAGAAGAAATCGACACCTAATGGGGATAAACGTCTTAAACTGTTGGCTGAATGTGGCCGAATAGATAACAAACCAGGGAAAGAGAGGAAAGGAGAGAAAGATAAATACAAACCAGGGAAAGAGAGAAAAGGAGAGAAAGATAAATACAAATCAGGGAAAGAGAGAAAAGGAGAGAAAGATAAATACAAACCAGGAAAGAGAGGAAAGGAGAGAAAGATAAATACAAACCAGGGAAAGAGAGGAAAGGAGAGAAAGATAAATACAAACCAGGGAAAGAGAGGAAAGGAGAGAAAGATAAATACAAACCAGGGAAAGAGAGAAAAGGAGAGAAAGATAAATACAAACCAGGGAAAGAGAGGAAAGGAGAGAAAGATAAATAAAAACCAGGGAAAGAGAGAAAAGGAGAGAAAGATAAATACAAACCAGGGAAAGAGAGGAAAGGAGAGAAAGATAAATAAAAACCAGGGAAAGAGAGAAAAGGAGAGAAAGATAAATAAAAACCAGGGAAAGAGAGAAAAGGAGAGAAAGATAAATACAAACCAGGGAAAGAGAGGAAAGGAGAGAAAGATAAATAAAAACCAGGGAAAGAGAGAAAAGGAGAGAAAGATAAATAAAAACCAGGGAAAGAGAGAAAAGGAGAGAAAGATAAATAC